>CABHPH010152454.1:28000-47033 GCA_902168325.1 Peromyscus nudipes | reverse complement strand
ATAACAATGCTGACTTCATGGACTGAGTTTTGTAGGGTTCCCTCCTTTTCTGGTGCTGGACCAATTTCAGGAGTATTAGTGTTAGCTCTTCTTTAAATCTTTGGTATAAACTGCTGAGCCTGGGCCTTGCTGGCAGATTTTTATTACACCTCAATTGTTATGGATCCATTTAAGTTGATCATACCCTCTAGATTTAAATTTGGTAGCTCATTTAGGTCTAGAACTCTATCCATTTCTCCTAGATTTTCCACGTTTTTAGAATATGTTTCAGAATTTCCCCTGTGATCTCTGAACTTGATTGGAACAGGCAGTGGCCTCCTCTTTCCCATCTTTAATTTTATCAATTTCAGTCTTCTGTCTTTCTTTTCAGTAAGTTTGTCTAGGGTTTTGCCAATCTTGTTTATTTTCAAAGACCAACGTTTTAATGATTCTATGTGTTGTTCTTTCAGGCTCTATTTTACTAATTTCTGCCCTTCCCCACAAACAAACAAACAAACAAAACCCTGAAGTACATCGTTAGGTTGTTTGAGATCTTTCTGTAGGGTTTGTTTGTTTGTTTGTTTCTGAGATGAGGTCTCTGTAGCCCTAACATTTGCTATGTAAACTAGGCTGGTCCTGAACTCCTGGATCTCTGCCTGCCTCTGCCTCTGCCTCCCAAGTGCTGGGATTAAAGGCTACTATGCCCAGCCTTTCTCCATTTTTAACGTAAACACTCATAGCTATAAACTTTCCTCTTACAATTAATTGCCTCTGGCTGTATCCACAGGCTCTTTGAACTTGTGTTCTCATCATTTGATTCTAGAATTTTTAAAAATGTCCTCCCTGATTTCAATGACCCAGTGTTACTCAAGAGTGTATTGTCCAGTCTCCAAGTAACCATGTCACTTCTGTGGTTTTCCTTGCTATTGATTTTTAGTTTCTCTATGAACTGATAAGTTACAAAAAATAATTTTGACTCATTTGTATTTGGTAAGACTTGATTTGTAAGTTAGAATGTAGTCTACCAACCTCCTTAGTCTGCTTTCTCCCCTAAAATGGAATCTGTTTTGTTGGTTGTCGTACAAATGAAATTTGATAATAAATGTATGTCTAGTACTTCTAAAGAGACATTCTGAACATGGACTCCTCCCTCTGTCCTTTGTTAATTTCTATTTCTTCTTCTCTACTTCCAGTACCAGTATCTGACTGCTTTCCAGAGATCAACTCTCCCTCACTTCCCTCCACACATTTCTAAAAAGTCCAAATCTGATTTTAGTTTCACACAGGATCCAAGTGGGCCAAATGATGTTATACATCCCCTTGGCCACATCCATTTGCTGGATATGAGCACAGGTCCTAGACAGGTCGATGAAGCTCAATTCTACAACTTCTGTTAAAATTAACGGGCCTGGGGGATCTTCCAGGTAGGAAAACATAGTGTGTGAAAGAGTTTTGTGGATCTGCAAGAGCACAAGGCCAGAGAGTAGTGTATGCTTACATGGACCAAGTGTTGTTTGGAAAAATAAACGGTGTTAATAACTCACCCTTATAATGGAATCTTTAGGAAGTTTTAAGAGTAATTTTATTTCATTTACACAAAAAATGGGCTCAGAAAAAATAATAAGCTTTAAAAATAAGCATCTGGGGACGCTCGAGAGATAGCTCTGTGGTTAAGAACATGCACTGATCTTCTAGAGAACCTAAATTTAGTTCTCAACACCCACATCAGGCAGCTCACAACCACCTGCCACTCACAGAGGACTTAATTCCTCTGGCCTCCACAGCACCTGCACAAATAATAAAAACCTTTTTTTTTCTTTTTCTTTTTCTCTTTCTTTTTCTTTTTCTTTTTCTTTTTTGAAACAAGGTTTCTCTGTGGAGCCCTGGCTGTCCTGGAACTTGATCTGTAGACCAGGCTGGCCTCGAACTCAGAGATCCGCCTGAATCTCTGAAATAAAATAAAGATTGCTTTGTTTTTTTTAAAAAAAAGGTAGGTTGAAAGCCTATGCTGTGTGATCTAATCCTGAAATGTATACATACATATATACATATGTATTTGTATGCAAAAGTGATACTAAATTGGAATCCCCTCAAAACTTGGGGATTTTTGTTTTTGTTTTTGTTTTTTTTTTGTTTGTTTTTTTTGGTTTTTTGGGACAGGGTTTCTCTGTTGGCCCTGGCTGTCCTAAAGCTGTCTCTGTAGACCAGGCTGGCCTCGAACTCAGAGACCTGTCTGCCTTTGCCTCCCCAGTGCTGGAGTGCTGGGGCTAAATATGGTGATATTTTATTTGTGCTGAAATGTGATTTTATTTGTATGTTAATAAATAAAGTTACCTGGGGGTCAGAGCTAATAACAAGCCATTAAGCAGAAGTCTGGCAGTGGTAGCACATGCCCTTAATCCCGATCACATGACAGGCAGATCTCTGTGTGTTCAAGGATACAGCCAGCATGGAGACACACACCTTTAATCTCAATACCAACCATAGAAGACCTGGAGGTCTGTATAGACAGGCAGTGACAAGGAGGTCATGTGGTTGGGTTTACAACCAATGAGAAGGCAGAACAGAAAGTCAATAAGAAGACAGACACACAGGAAGTAGCTCTCTTTCTGAGGGAAAGGATGGCAGCAGCAGCGAAAGGGTAAGAAAGGGTTTTAGTCTCAGCTCTCAGCTACTGCTCTCTGACCTTTTGGGCTTTTAACTCTGCATTTGGCTCTGTGTTTCTTATTTAATAAGACCGTTACATCTCCAGCTAAAGGTATGAATTCCTTCTCGAGGGTCTAAGGAAGAATCTGCTTTCTTGCATTTTCTAGCTTTTGGAAGCAGTCTACATTTCCTTGCTCATAGTTCCTGTGTGACTCCATTTTCTGTTACCGTCATGAAATGCTTGAGACTGGGGATTCTATAAAGGAAAGAAACTTATGAAGCTTGCAGTTAAGAAGGTTCAAGGCTGCAACATAACCATTGTCTTCCAGCTTTGGTGAAGAACCTCTTGGCTCTGTTACATGTTAGATGGAATCATGGTGGACACATCTATGAGAGCAGTGATGTGGTAAGACCACAATCGGAGAACAATAAACTGCTCAGACTTGCTCTTTTCTAACAGTCCCTTCATAAGAACTAACCAGGTTCCCACAGTCTGCATCAACTCCTTTTAAAGGCAACTACTCCAGTGACCTTCTGTGGGGTCCTAACAGTTCTACTTTCTCAACATAGCCTGCAATGGGGATCAGATTCCAGTACCCAAAAAGTGGGGGCATATCACACCTGAATCATAGCAGCCACTTTTTCAGCTTCAAAGCTAGCCGCCACCCCCCACTTCTGTATTGTGTGAGCACCTTATCCTACATGGATAAGGGTAATCTCCCTATTTTAATATCATCTAATTCCACATGAAACTCAGCTTCCCTTTGCCATGTAATACAATCCAGGGGTTAGCAAGTAGAATTTTTGGATGGTTGTCATTATGCCTACTACAAGAGATGTAGTCATAATTAATACCATATAACAAATATTTCTAGTCTCCATTCAGGCACATAATAACGTATGTTTCCTGTTCCTCACCTCCTTTTTTGTGGTATTGGGAACAAGCCTAGTACTTCATGAATAGTAGGCACATGCTTTACTTCTGAGCTATATCCCCAACCCTTTCTGCTGCCTTTCAAGTTAGAGCCGTATATAGCTTACTTTGACTGATGAAATCTGACTGGAGGTGGCTGTACTGTTTCAATAGAAACTTTACAATCCTGTAGTGAAGCTTCACCCCTGCCTTTGCTGTGATGTGTGTATCAATTGAGATGAGAGCCTCAGTCTGGGATTCTGAGTAGAGTCCTCCTGGCCTGTGTGGTGTGTTATCCCACGGAGAGTCAGGGGGTGTTTGGAACTTGTTCTAGTTAGATTTCATTGTCAACTTGAAACAGCCTGGAGTCGCCTAAGAGGAAACCTCAATCTTCCTGAGGAATCGCCTTCCTCATATTAGCATGTCTGAGAAGATTGTCTTGGCTCTTACATGATGCAGGAGGATCCAGCCCACTATGGGCAGCAGCAACCCTAGGACAGGTGGGCCTGGGATGTGTAAGAAAGCAAGCTGAGCATGAGCCAGAGAGAAAGCCAGCAAGCGGAGTTCCTCCTTGGGTCCTGCCTCCAGGTTCCTGCCTATATGTAGTACCTGCCCAATGTTCCTCCGTGATCTGGATTATGATCTGGAAGTATAAACCAAATAATTCCTTTTTTTCCTGCAAGTTGCTTTTAGTCAGAGTGTTTTTTTTTTTAATCACAGGAACAGAAAGCAAATTAGAACAAAATGTGTATGTGTCCAAAGGCCATAGATTAAAGGCTTGGTCACCAGCCTGTGACACTATTGGAATGGGGTAGAATCTTCAGAAAGTAAGGATTGGAAGAAAATTGGGTTATTGAGGTATGGCCTTGAAGGGGACATTGGCATCCCTGATTCCTCTACTGTATATTCTCTGTCAGGGTTCTCTAAAGTAACAGAATGTATAGAATGGGTCTCTGGAGATATGTAGAAAGGGGGGTTATTAGAATGACTTATAGGCTGTGGTCCAGCTAATTCAACAATGGCTGTCTGAACAGAAAGTCCATGAATCCCAGTAGTTGCTCAGTCCACAAGGCTGGGAATCCCAGCTGTTCTTCAGTATATGCTGGAATCCTGAAGAAGTAGGCTGTAATGCCAGTGAAGGAATAGATGTGTTATGATGGAAGGGCAAGCAGGCAAAGAACAGAAGCTGCCTTCTTCCATGTCCTCATACCGGCTTCCAGCAGAAGGTGTGGCCCAGGTTAGAGGTGTGTCCTCCCAACTCAAGATCTGGATTAGAAGTGGGTCTTCCTACTTCACATCAATCAAGAATCCTCACAGGTGTGTCCTCCGCTTTCAAGTTTGAGTTAATTTCAGATATAGTCAAGTTGAAAACCAAGAATAGCTGTCACATGGGATGTGCCTCCTCACCAGAGCATCAGGGCCAGGTGACCATGGATTGCAATCTCTGAACCCATTAGCGTCAGTGAATCCCTCCTCCTTTCAAGTTGATTTGCTCAGGAGCTTTGTAACAGTAACACAAGAGGAAGAACGGCAGCCTGAGGCTGAGCTCACCCTGACTATGCAAAGGTTAAGAGTTAGGTTCACATGCTGTGTGGATGCCGAGACCTGAAATAAGTGAAAATACAGTAATAATGGGTAAGCAGGGGCTTACGGTGACACTAGAATCATATTATGTTGAGCATCACCATGTCTTCCAGGTTAAAGACAAAAGAAAAGTTTGCAGCTCCACCCTGGATTAATGGTCTCCCAAGGCCTAACTCTGGCCACCAGGGGAGCTGGGAAAAGGCCCTGAGTCTTGAAATGAAGCCTACCTTGTGCTTACAAGATCTGCATGTGTGGATCTAAGAAACCCTAGATGTTTAGGCACCTTTAGGTGTTGAGGGCCCAAGGCATCAGCTCCCCCAACTTTTCTGATGAGACACAAGACTCCCCTAAAGCTTAAATGTGGATCAGGGTCAATGTTCTGTTGCTACCAAAAGGACTGAGCCACTGCTTCCTGTACTTACAAACCCCGGGTAGCCCCTAGTAGTTTGCAAAACATGCACATTCTTGAGGTGACATTTTATTTGTGCTTTGATAAATAAAGCTTGCCTGGAGATAAGGGGGGAAAGGCCAGCCATTTTAAGTAAACAAAGTCAGGCAGCACATGCCCTTAATCCTATCACTTGGCAGGCAGGGTCTCTGTGTGTTCAAGGTCACACTAGGGAACAGAGCCAAGTGTGGTGACACACGCCTTTAATCCCAGTACCAACCATAGAGACCTGGAGGTCTGTACAGACAGGCAGTGACAAGGAAGTGAGGTAGCTGGACTAAGAGCCAATGAGAGGGCAGAAAAGCAAGGCATATAAAGGCGTGGGTAGACAGGAAGTAACTCGCATTTGGAAGCTGCAGAATTGGTTAGGTAAGGTCGGCTGGTGGCTTTCCGTATTTTCCTGATCTGTCTAAGGCTTTAACCCAAATTTCTGGCTCCGTGTTTTTTCTTTAATAAGACCATTTAGAAATTCATCTACATTTCTCATTGCAGCCTCTTGCTGATCTCATGAGAAGAGCATGGGTTCTTGTTATCTGAAACAAGAACCAAGGGATGCAGGGAAGGAAGCTGGCAGAAGCAGAGCCAGAAACTAGAGCGCCAGGCTCTAGGGATTTCCTGCTCTACAGAAGCTGTAGAGAAAACCTCCAGAAACACAGATCTAGGGCTGGAGGGGTGGCTCAGTGGTT
This sequence comes from Peromyscus nudipes, assembly GCA_902168325.1. NCBI lineage: Eukaryota > Metazoa > Chordata > Mammalia > Rodentia > Cricetidae > Peromyscus > Peromyscus nudipes. Next base: position 40,777 of record CABHPH010152454.1, on the reverse strand, counting down.
AAGAGTACTTGCTGCTTTTGCAGAGGACCAGAATTCAATTCCCAGCTCTCACATTAGGTAGCTCACTCTTCCATACCACCACTTAAAAGGAATCCAACATTCTCTTCTGGCCTGTACAAGCACCTGAAAGCCCATGTATGTCTTCAGAAGAAAGAAAAGCAAATCTACCTCACTGGCAGCCTTCATTGGCCTATGGTGATGATTTATTGGGCACCTACTGTATACTCTGGGTTGTTGCTAATGGCTGGGAGTATTATCCCAAGCAGCCAGGAGGACACTCTCCCAAGTTTATTTTAATTGGACAGATATGTCCTCCTGAATCCTCATAATTCAGCCTCACTGCGGTGAGGTCTGGGCTTCCTTTGGGCGTTTCAGAGCTAGTACTAATTAAAACAGCTTTCCCCGGGTCAGTCTGCTATCAATCACAGAAGCCAGGCACAGATGTTCCAGCCTGATAAAGGCCCTTATGAACTGAAGCCATTAAATGTAAGAGTTGTGTTCAACTTAGCTGCATTAAGCAGACAGAGAGAGAGCAAAAGAATCAAAGTTTACTAGGTCAGAAAAAAAGAGGAGGGAAGAAATAGCATCTTTATTTTCAAGAGGATGCAATAAAGCCAAAAGATATAAATTATCTAAGATAGGACACTTGATAACGACCTTTTAATTGACTTGAAAAAAAATGGATCTCTTGGTAGTTACTTCAGAATCCCACTTTGAACTTATGTTTATTTTAATTTATGGACATGGTGAACTAATCAAATCCAATAAACATGGGTCTCTTTAGTTACCAGATGTTCTGCAGGGCAGACAGTCACTGTGTGCCAGCAGGACACGGTTTACACAGTTGTTAGAGGAATGAACGGTCACACTGACACTGTGCTGCATTTCAAATCTGGTGCCTGGGCCTGGGGAGATGGCTTAGTTGTTAAGAACACTTACTGTTCTTGCAAAGGACACAGGTTCGATTCTTAAGACCTATGTGGTGACTCACAGCCATTTGTAACTCCAGATCACTCTTCTGGCCTCTACAGGCACCGCATACACACAGGCATACATGCTGACCAAACACCCCCCCCATACACACACACAGAAAACAATTAAAATCTGGGGGCCCCAGTCTCTTCAGAAAAGACCACGTCCATCAACACTAAGAACGAGTAGACCTGGCCCCTTTTGCACCTTCCCTCTGCGTAGTGACCTGCTGCATTCTCTGGACTTAGGATTGGAGCACAAAGAGGGTGAACTGTGTGATTTCAACCTCATTTTCAAGAATTAGCTAACCGAAAGGCACTACTATAATTCACAGTTTTCTGCACCTGAGCTTGCCCTTGTGTGAAAGGGTAAGAGCCATGTAGCCCATCCTCTTATCTTTAGCAGCTAAGAATTTTGCTAAAGAAGACTCATGAGCACCAAGACCAGAGACCAGAACTCAGTACCAAATGAGATAGAAATACTTAAAGAGAAGATGGGAGAACACTTGTCCATTCTTGTATTCAACAGTCGTGAAACGAAACCCACATTCAAGCACTGCTCAACCTGTCAGAAGACAATGTGAGAAGTTCTTGTCCTCATGCAATTTATACTTCTGCACTGAGTGCTCTGCTTAGCACCAGGGCGAATAAATAAACGCGTCTTACATCTTCTAACAGTGAGAAATTATGGGAGGAAATGAAGCAGAGAGAGCATGCCACAGCACCCTTTTGGACGGGGCCATCTTCTGAAGATGCAAAGTTATGTGAGGAAATGAAGCAGAGTGGGCATACAGTGCCCTTATAGATGGGGCCATCTTCCTCCTGGAGGAGGGGCTGTGAGCAGAGTCCCTACCCACCTTAGTCACTGCTCTATTGCTGTGAAGACACACAGTGACTGAGGCAACTCTTAGAAAGAAAGCATTTAGCCGAGGGCTTGCTTGCATTCTAGACCATTAGTCCATCGTCATCATGGTGGAGAGCATGGTGGCAGGCAGGCAGGCGTGGTGCTGGAGAAGGAGCTGAGAGTTTCACATCCTGAGCCCCAGGCAGAAGGCAGAGGGAGAGACTGGGTCTGGCATGGGCTTTTGAAACCTCAGAGCCCACCCCACAGTGACACACAACAAGGCCACACCATTCCAACAAGGCCACATCTCCTAATCCTTTTAAATATTGCCACTCCCTGGTGACTAAGCATTCAAATATATGAGCCATTCTTATTCAAACACCACAGGTACCAAAAAGGAGAAAAGAAAGATACAAAGGAACCTACAGATTGAAAAGCAGTCATGTGGCCGGCAAGATGGTGTGTGTGCCAGTGCACGAGCGCGGCGCACTTGCGCACACACATACACACATAAACACACACACACACACACACACACACACACACACACCAGAAACATGTCAAGAATCACAATTAGTGAGCTATATTTTTAAAAACCACAACTGAGCAAAGGAAAACCAAAAAAAAACTACAAAGACCTGGAAGTCAACAGACATGTGAGCAGGAACTGGTTATTTTAAGCCTGGTGCAGTGAAACCACCAAACTGGACCACTCTGTGGGTAGAGAGACGGTTTCTTTGGAAATCAAGCTGCTGGGCTGTCTCGGGGCATGGAGGGGGTGAGGATAGGGCAGTAAGGAGCAGGAAAAGTCTTGTCAGTTTTATGGGGACAGGTAGAGGTGGGAGGAGAGGTGCAGGCCAGAAAACCCTGGGGCATAGCATGGGGGCTTTGATCTGTAGCAGGCCCTTTGGGTTAATCAGGAACTAGATGCCCTTTGCCAGGGGTGGCTGGAGGCAGATAATGGCTTTTCCTGACACACAGAAACCCATTCACAAGGTTTGAGGAATACTGAGTTTGGGTTTTTGTTTACCTGCTAGCAATCCCGTTTACTGGGCAGGAGTCTAGCCTGAGCTAAGCCCCCACTGTTACTCTGTCAGTGGCTCTGCCATTGGGGTGTCGGGGAGGGGGGGCACCGGGAAGGGGGAGGCGCTTTGGACTTAACAGTGATTTGATGATGTTAAGGAGTACAAGGGAAATATCTTTTTGAGAATTCAATGACACTAGAACTTAGAAATGTATGCATTGGAATACTTATTGATCAAATGATATGATGATGAATATTTGCCTCAAAGTAATCCAGGGATAGCTGACAAGCTGAATCTGAGGAGAAGTGTGGATCCTGAGAGGAAAATTAGGGAAAACAAACCGGATAGTAACTGTGCATCCAAGTGTCTGCTTCCACTGCTGACTGCTGCCATTGAATTGTGAAAGCAGTCACAGGCAAAAGACAAAGAAATGGCTGTGTGTTCCAATAAAACTTTATCTACAAAGGCATTCAATGGGGCTGGGACTCAGGCTTTGGACTGTGTGGTGGTTTGAATGAAAACAGCCCCCACGCGCTCATAGGGAGTGGCACTATTTGAAAGGATTAGGATGCCTGTCCTTGTTGGAGTAGGCGTGGTCTTGTTGGAGGAAGTGTGTCCTTGGGGGTGGGCTTTGAGGTTTCAAATGCTCAAGTCAGGCCCAGTGTCTTTCTCTCTTCCTGATGTCTGTGGATTTAGATGTAGAACTCTCGGCTCCTTCTCCAGCACCATGTCTGCCTGTGTACTGTCATGTTTCCCACCATGCTGATCATGGACTAAACCCCTGAGACTGTAAGCCAGCTCCAGTTAAATACTTTCCTTATTAAGAGTTGCTGTGGTCTTGGTGTCTCTTCACAGCAATAAAACACCAGCTAAAACAGAAGTTGGCACCAGGAACTGGGTTATTGCTCTGATAGGCCTGACTATGTTTCTTGTTGGTGGAATGTAGATTTTGGATTAGGAGAGAAGTTGAATGCTTTATGGGGCTTGATTGATATGTTAATCTGATTAATCTTTATCAAATAAAAAATCAGGACTCAAATATTGAGGTAAGAACTTGAAATATCAGAGAAGCAGGACAGCAGCTACCAGTTGCTTCCTACCTTTCTGGCTCCTCTGACCAAAAAGAAGCTAGATCCTCTCTACACCCCACCTTATCACTTCCTGTTTCCTCTCTGTACAGACCTCCAGACCTCTATGATTAACTAGTGGCTAGCTCCACCCTCTGACTCCAAGCAAGCTTTATTTGTCAGAACATGAACAAAATATCATACAACATTTCTCCCTTTGTGTCTAAATAAAAAGCAAAGGTTTTAACTAACATAGAAAAACTATATACAATAAGTACAATAACTAAATACATATATACAGGTAATAATTACATTAATAATGTCTAGTCCATTAACACTTGACAAGTTCAGAGAAAATACTCCATTATCTATCCTATCTTGGTGAGTCCAAAGTGTTGTACCTAATTCACTTTACATCCTAACTTGCATTATCAAGCCAAAACTATCTTTTTATGTCTCTCAACCTTGTACACTTTACACCTTTTTTATGAATTTCTTTTCTGAATTTGTTGACAAGGAAAACTATAACTATCTAGTCTTTGACTACATCAGAGACCAGAGAAAGATATAATATCACCTGAGTAAACAGTAAGTGCAGAGCAAACAACTTCCAAAACTAAGAAATGACAGAAACAGCTAGCTGCATGGACAGTCACCCGAGGTTCCTCTGTAACACTGGGGCATCAATCTTTGGCCTGTGGGCCTAGAATATCTGACAGACTCTACTGTGAAGCAGGATTTATGAAAGACTGTCTCACTTTGTCTTGGCAAGGTTCAGCAGTCATTTTCTTTTATGTCCAATTTGGACATCATACTGTCAGCAGCTGAGGCAAGGGCACTTTCTTGCCCAGTGGCTAACTTTTGCCACAAAGAAAGTAAACTCCTTATTGAATTTCTTTGATGCCCATCATATTCTCTGAGACATGCCATGAACAGACATGTCTCAATGTTATAAGAAAAAGAACCTATGTTATTAAAACATCTTAAATGCTATAGTCTGTATGTCTCTGAAGTGTTTGAAGACCACCTATCTAAAATATATCCCTGTTTGACCTTGAAAGTGTACCTAACATGATTACAAGTTTGATTGTAATAGGTGACTAACTACTAACACATATTTCTTTATTATCCTAAATAGTTTGTAATAATATCTTTGAAGGACTAGAAATGTACATTACATTGGTAAATAAGCCATATAAGTACAATACCTTGAACAAGAGTAGAAAAGAATGTACAATGTGTTCTAACAAAAATAATCTTAAATTTGTATCAATATACAAAAATATCTTAAACAAGAGTAGAAACATATACAGTATAACAAAAATAACCTCAAATTTATATCAATATACAAAAATCCATATCAATGTAAAATATGTGACTAGTAGTTGCTTTTTATGTTTAAAAGCAGATTCAATAATCTACCCTTTTATCCTATTTCTATACCCCCATTTTTCTTTTTAGAATGAGATCCTTGAATCTAATCTCCATTGTTCAGCTTTTTTTCCTGATGATTACCAATAACAACTTGTAACCAACCCCCCCAAATGATGACAACTATCTATAACCTACTGAATGACAAAAAACCACCCACCCCACCTCTTGGGGATGTGAGCATCATGTCCTTAAAATTACTTCCTACTGTCTGGGGTGAACCCTGAAAAAAAATTGGGATAATTGTCAAGTCATGGGAGAGCTAGCTGTATCATTTGTTGCCCAGTCTTTGTATAATGGGAAAGTTCAGGGCTTGTCTGTGAGGCTGGATCATCTCAGCCCAGTCACCTTGAAATTGTCCTGAGCAGTTTGTAGTCCAAAGCTGTTCTTAGGGTGGTGTTTGTCAGCTTAGTGTTGTTACCACAGTCCTGGTGGAATCATCATTGTGGAACTCCATCTTCCCTTTGGAGACTTCAAAGGTCACTGTTAGGCATGGTCATGGTTCGCTGCAGAAAATGTAAACATTTTAAATGTCATACATAGCAGATCTCAAAGAGATTAAAGGACCATAATTTTTTATGTATATCAAGAGTACAAAAACTTAATTCCTTATTACCTAATAGAGATTCAAACCTGAAATCATGTACAGGAACCTAGGTGAAGCTTTTTTCTAGAATTAGTACTCTATATAACCATTAACATCATGACAAAAACTTGAAGTGTATATATATATATATATATATATACACACACACACATATATATATATTCTCAAAAGTGTATCTTAAGATATCTTAAGAAAAGTTTTAAAGAGTCAAACTAAAACCAAAAGATTATAAGATTAATGGCAATAGAATAGTCCCTTAATTTTGGTTTTTCTTCTGTCCCATATCAGGTGGCTCTTTTGACATGAGACAGAGATTTTGGATTTTCCTTCTAGCAAGCATGCTTGGTTTTAGAGTAATAGAGAGCCATGTTCCTACTCCAAAGCCGGCTTTAATTTTTAATTGAACTGGGACTACAAAAAGACCATTTGCATTATGTGTCTGTACAGAACAGCAAAAACAAATATTTGGGAAGACTTATGAAATTTTATCCTGTTGGAAATGTGATATACCAATAGGCAAATTTGCTCTTTTTCTTGGGACATTTTCTCTGGATGATTCATCCTTTATCTTCAGATGTCTCATTTGTCCAGTGGTCTTCAGATTCCTTAGCTGGATGCCTTCACTATCCTGATAAGACAAAAATAAAACCCTTCCCCAACCCTAATTTTGGGGAGTTTCCCTTTTGGCAAGTTTTATCTGATCAAATGAAAAGCATTTGTTAGCCTTATAAGTTAATTTAGATTGAATGGCCATGCTGTTAAATGAACTATCACCTCTTCTAATCAAGAGGTCTTTCTTGTTCAAATCTAATATTTTTAATATTTGCTTTATGGTTTCTCCTGAAACATTTGTTTTATATTCTCAAGCTGTTCTATCATCCAGAGTAGTGTGGTTTTTTTTTTTTTGTTTTTTTTTTTTGTTTTTTACAATAGGCATTAGGTCCTTTAATTGCTCTGGGGAGGAGTTTCCCCCATGGTGACAGGGAATAATTGAACCAAATTTGACATGAGGGCCTGAAAGAGGCCCTTCTGTTTGGATTATTCCTAGAAAAAAACATTGTTTCTAGGAATGCCCTGTCTACAACCCATTTTTAGGTAACCTTGCTTGCCAAAATTGAAACACCTGACATTTTGATTTTTCTTCAAGCCTCTGGAAATCACCTCTCCTATCCAAGCATCATTATGGTTATGAAATTCAATATTGACTGTATCTCAGATCCATTCCTCTATGGGTTCTGATCTTGCTTTTAAATGCCTAATTACCCTTTTGCATTGTGAATTAGCATTTTCAAAAGCCAAAGATTCAATTATTATTTGCCTAGCTTCTGAATTTGGTATCATTTTATTTACAGCTAAAGTCAATGTCTGTAAGAAATCATTGAAGGTTTCTTTAGGGCCCTGTATAACTTTAGTAAATGGCTCAGTTCTCTTTCCAACTTCTTCAGTTCTGTCCCAAGCATTCAAAGCTGCTGCACAGCATAGAGCCAGAGTGTGGTCATCATATAGAGACTGTCTTTGTATATCAGCCATCAGCATAATTACCCTTTCCAAGAAGTTGGTCTTGGGAATTTTTAATACCCTTCTAGCCCTACTTTGTTGTTCAATGGTCCTAGCCTCATCTTTCCACCAGGTCCTCCACTTTAACTGAGGACCAGGTTCCAATACTGCTGTAACCAAGTCTTTCCAGTCTTGTGAGACAATTCTGTTACTAGTTGACCATGAATTTAACATTTGCTTTCACAAAAGGTAAGTGCATACCATATGAGATCAACTCTTCCTTAAATCTCCTCAAATCTAACATTTCCACAGGAATCCAGACAGCTTTTACAAAGCTTCGGGGATATCTGTCATTTGGCAATTGTTCCCATAAGGTGACTGGGTAAATTAAGGTTGGTTGTTTGAAAACCTTTGGCTGTTCCTCACTAGTTTTATAATATAATGGTGAGGTTGGTTCTCCTTTAAATTCCTGTCTTTGTCTGAATATCTCTATTATATGTTTTAGTATGGTTTTTCTAAGGCTTGTAACTTATCAGTCAAAATGGCAATATTTTCTATAGTAACTTTTTCTAAGGCTTGTGTCTTGGCACTCATATCAACCAACTTTTTTTAGAGATAAAGCAAGAATTATTGAACCAATAATGTTTATAATTGACATCATCTAAGTTAATTATCCCCTCGTTTAATTGTTCCATTTTTTTTTTTTGGTTTTTTTGAGACAGGGTTTCTCCGTGTAGCTTTGCGCCTTTCCTGGAGCTCACTTGGTAGCCCAGGCTGGCCTCGAACTCACAGAGATCCGCCTGGCTCTGCCTCCCGAGTGCTGGGATTAAAGGCGTGCGCCACCAACGCCTGGCTAATTGTTCCATTTTTAAATCACCAATTGTGTAATCATACAAAGACCTAACTCCCTCCATTGTAATAGTGTTTCCCATTTTTCAACCTGGGAAAAACTCTCTTTTTTAAAAAAACTAATTCCCCACTTTAAGAATTTCCAATTGTCTCACCAAATCTGCTGACAATGACATGAAGTGTGAGACTGGCTGCCGCTGTGTAGCATGTCTGAGCAGAGAACACAGCCTGGCTAAGGACAGCTGCAGCTGTGGAGTGTAGCTGTGAGCTGAGAGTGTGTGATGGTCACAACAAAAATAAAAGCCTGAGCAGGTATCAGTGCAGCTATCTAGTGTGGCAGCAGCCCAAGGAGTGGGTCCAGGGGAAGCCCACAACCCACGGGGAGAGGGAGCTGGATGTCTGAAAAATGCACGCAGGGGATCATGTGGAAGAAGCATGTGTGATAGGAGCTGCTTGAAGTCAGAGCTGGCCAGTGGTGGTGGGCTAACTCCTGTGGCATTCTGAGCCCAAGTGCCTGTGGAGATTGTTATAGAGAGACTGCAACAGAAAAATCCCAGACTCACTCAGAGGGTTTTTCGAAGAAAAAGAAAACCTAGCCAGTGGGGTGGTGACTCCAATGGGTACAGCTCCTGCATGCAGCTCCAGTGGCTACTTCATGAATTCATGCCCCAAAAGTTGGACACCAGATGGTGTGTTAATCTAATTAATCTTTATCAAATAAAAATCAGGACTCAAATATTGAGGTAAGAACTTGAAAGATCAGAGAAGCAGGAGAGCAGCCGCCAGTTGCTTCCTACCTCTCTGGTTCTCCTTACCAAAAAGGGGCTAGATCCTCTCTATACCCCACCTTATCATTTCCTGTTTCCTCTCTGTACAGACCTCCAGACCTCTATGGTAACTAGTGGCTAGCTCTGCCCTCTGACTCCAAGCAAGCTTTATTTTTTAGAACACAAAGAAAATATCACACAACAGGGCTTAATGGGCTATACTGGTAGGAACATGGAAGGCAGTCATGCTGAGAGCAATGTAGATTATGATGGCCTAGCTCAAAAGGCTTCAGAGAAGAATATTTGTATGTGGCTTAGACACAGTTCTTGTGATATTTTGGCTTAGAATGCGGCTGCTTTCTGCCTTGTCCAAAAGTTTGGATTAATGGCATCAGCAGAGGAGATTTCAAAACAGCCTAGTATTGACTGTGTTGCATGGTTATTGGCAGCCAGTCTTATGCAGATCTGTAATGAAAAGGAGCAAACTGAGAAAGGAAAAATACAAAATGTACAATTTGAGGAGAAATGAGGCACTAGGAAGTGTAATGGAGCTAAGTCCTGTGCTCAAGTGAGATAAACAGATTAAAGAAAAGCCTGATATTAAAAGGAACAAAGGAATGGTGATCCCAGGGCAAGATTCTACCCAGCTAAGCTTCCAATTTGTGAAAAGAGATTAAAGAAAAGCCTAGGGATGTGAGTGGTGGTGCATATTTTGATCCCAGCTCTCTGGAGGTAGAGGCAGACAGACTCCAGGCCAGTCCAGCTTAGGCAGTGAAGAAAGCCATCAAAAACAGAAAGCTGATAAAGATGTAATTGAATGAGGGGACCATATTACAGTCCCAGCAAGCAGCAGAACTTGGCAGCTTTGGCCACGTGGTTCTGGCTTGAGACTTACGGATACAAGAAAGGAGTTGTATCTCTCTTCAGAGTCGCTGGGGCCAGGCATGTGTCAGATGTGTCCCTGAATTGGTGTCCTAGAGAGGCCATTGTGTGAAGCTGTGAAGGTGAAGCCTGATCTACCTTGGAGAGCCCAAGATGTTGGAGATGCCAGAGTCATCAGATAGCTGGCGAAGAGAGCTGCTAACAGGGAGTGGAACCAGCTCAAGACAAAGAACTGTGTTTTAGTCAACAAAGCTGAAAGGAGTTGGAGATCTGAAGACCATTTTGACATCAGACATGGAAATGCAGAGTTTAAGAGTTTGCTCAGCTGGTTTTCTGTCAAGCTTTGGTCCAGTATTTCCTCACTATGCTCCCTTCCCTATGTTTTATAATGTATCACCTATACAGTTATATGTTGGAAGTATGGGATCTGCTTTTTTATTTTTATTTTACAGGGGATTACAGTTTCTTACCATGAATCTCCAAAGAGATTTTGAACTTTGGACTTTTAAACATTGTTAAGACTATGGGGACTTTTGAAGTTAGACTAAATGCATTTTGAATTATGATATTGTTACAAGTCTATGGGGGCCAGGGAGTGGAATGTGGCGGTTTGAATGAAAATGGCTCCCAGAGACTCATAGGAAGTGGCACTATTCGAAAGAATTAGGACATGTGGCCTTGGAGTAGTTGTGGTCTTGTTTGAGGCAGTATGTCAATGGGGGTGGGGTTTGAGGTTTCAAATGCTCAAGGCAGGCCAAGTGTCTCCCTCCCTTCCTGCTGCCAGTGGATCCAGATGTAAAACTCTTGGCTTCTTCTCCAGCACCATGTCTGCCTGTGTGCCACCATGCTTCCTGCCCTGTCAATAATGGTCTAAATCTCTGAACAGTAGGCCAGCCCAAGTTAAATGCTTTCATGGCAATAGAACAGAGACTGAGACAGGCTATAATCTGCCCTCCCCCTGTAAAATGATCATTATTGTAGTTGGGTTGTATATGCATGGAGTTCACTGTTTTATTCTATTTTCACACATAGGCAACTCTGCTTTTTTTCATAATAAAATCTTGAAAGTAATTGTATGCTTTTTAGCATCACTAACAAGCCCCAGTTCACTCTTCAGCCTTCTTAGCATTTGTCTTAAAGTGAGCATTTCTCTTATATTTTACTTAGACTACTCACCTTTTGTTTTCTCTTTTGTTTATGGACTTGTAAATGACAAAAGAACCCAAGAGCTCCCTAAGCAGGAACGTTGTGTTTGCCTTCCCTGTTTCCTGCTGTGCAGACATTATATGCGGTTATACTTCAGTTTTAATGTTTCTCCTTTATTATCCTGTGTGTCACTTCAAGTCCTCTTCTTCCTTTCAAGCTGTTCCATTTGAAGTTCTCTAAGTAACTTAATATAAAAAGCATCTCGCTTTCGGTTGAGGGTGCCCGGTCCATAGATAGTCATGGAGGCTTGTATTGGCCAGCCTGTGCTAGTTCTGTGGGAGTGAAGATGACAGGCCAGTCTTAAACCCTGGGTAGCTCTCCGGATCTTCAGCCCACTTCTTGCTTATCTCTAACAATGTCCTTCAGGATTCCATGTTCTAACAATAACTGGCTGTTCTGTCATCAAAGAACCAATTATTTGCATGATGTCCCCTGCTATCCAGGGAGACAGACTAAGAACAAACACAGATGTAACCCAGGAAATGAATCTAGGACCCCACAAGATGATGCCACACCAAGCCTTTCCCAGCCTTCAGTTATTTGCACAAACACATTATGTATTTAAAGTCTATCTGCCTCATTTCATTTACTTTATGTTTGTGAGTGCTTTGCCTGCATGTATGTCTGTGCACCACGTGCGTGCCTGTTGCTGGTGGAGGTCAGGAGAGGGCATCAGATCTCCTAGATCTGGAGTTAGAGATGGTTGAGCTGCCATGTGGGTGCTAACAAGTGAACCCAGGTCCTCTGCAAGAGCAGCAAGTGCTCTTAACCACTGAACCATTTCTCCAGACCCATCTTTGGCTATTTTTTAAAGACACCATAGTCGTGCATACCGTGAGATGCTGGCTTGGGTTTTTACAACATCCATTCCTTCCATGGTCACTAGGGAGAGAGATTTTTTCCCACAGAGTTCTTGGGAGTGCTCAACTTGCTAAAATGATTTAAACCTCAAAGATAGAGGCAAATAATCTTAAATGTCATAGCTTTTGGTTAATATTTTTAAGGGAAGAGGATGTTTTAGATAATTAATAATTAAGTCTATCCAAGAGGGAGGGTATAAAGAATAGATAATCAGTAAGTATAAGATATACAAAGTTGTCTAGCCAAAGGGAATTGGATGGGAGGAAAGTCAAGAAAGGCAGTCATAGAGTAGAGTTTCCCTGGTGGCTGAGAAGGGCCTCAGGATGATTCTAGCAGGCACTGGGAAGTAGTGCTCCTTAAACTTTAATGTCGTATAGATTCTGGTTCAGCCACAGGGCCTGACAGTCAACATTCTGACAGTGCTTGGATGGTGTGATGCTCCTGATAGACCACATTTTGCTCAGCAAGGCTGTAGAAGGTCCTATGCGTTCCCATGGCCTCAACAGGGTTAGGGGGAAGGATGGGCTCTAAGACTGGTTGGTGACGGATCCAGAAGCAGATGAGAAGGGCAAGACCCTGAAGCCAGGAACCAGTGCTCAAGCACACTGTGTAAGACTTGGGAAATCACAGTGCATTCTACGAAGGAAAATAGTATGCCTGGTACTGGCTCACTCCCTAACACCAGAACACAAGCTACTTCAAAGGACCCAGGGGATTGGGATGCCCAGCAAGGTGGAGTGAGGAGGGCATACATGAGGAGGTAACATGGT
>CABHPH010152454.1:613-27900 GCA_902168325.1 Peromyscus nudipes | reverse complement strand
GGGTTTCTCTGTGTAGCTTTGCGCCTTTCCTGGAACTCACTTGGTAGCCCAGGCTGGCCTCAAACTCACAGAGATCCGCCTGCCTCTGCCTCCCGAGTGCTGGGATTAAAGGCGTGCGCCACCACCGCCCGGCTTTGACATTTCTAATATGAAAAAGATTAATGAGTATAAGACAGATCTGTTCAAATAAAAATATGAAGTAAAATAGGAGGGAACCATCTGTGCAGAATACTGAACTGGAAAAACAGCTGGCGCCCTTAGGAATGAACAGCTGTTTTAAAACGAAAACAAAGCAGGTCAAATGTCAGCAGAGATAAGACTGAGGATGGAATATTGGCCAGAACCAAAATATGACACACTAAACCATGTGGATAAACTTCAGGAAGGTGATGGATCACAACTATTACCTGGCAGGGTATCCAAAGTGCTTGCAGCAAATCAGGTCCCTGGGCTGAAGGTAATGGCCAGGTGTGGTGGCACATGCCTACTACAGCACTCAGCAGCACTCAGAAGGCAGCTGGGAAGATCTCTGTGAGTTCTAGGCTAGCCTGGTCTGTAGGGAAAAGGGGCCAGCCAAAGAAACCCACCCTGGCCCTGAAACCAGAGTTACTGAAAGAAACATACCTTGGCCCTAAGACCCAAGCCAGTGAAAGAAACACTTTAGCCCTGAACCCAGAACCAAACAAACATACCCTGACCCTGAAACCAGAGCTAAAGAAACGTACTTTGTCTCTAGAAAAATAGCCACTGGAAAAAAAATACACCTGGCCCTAAAATTAATGCCAAAAGGCTAAAAAGGACCAGTGAAAAAAATAGAGTTTGGCCCTGAAACCAGAGCCAACTCTGACCAACTGACCAACAAAACCAACCAATCCCTGAGCAAGAAAACCAACCAATCCCTGAGCAAGAAAACCAACCAATCCCTGAGCAAGAAAACCAACCAATCCCTGAACACAAATTCTAGCACCCTGACCCTGAACCCAGAACCAAAGAAACACACCCTGACCCTGAAACCAGAGCCAAAGATACACAGTTTGTCCCTAGAATCAGAACCAGTGACAGAAATACACCCTGGCTCTAAAATTAGAGCCAAAAGGCTAAAAAGGACCAGTGAAAGAAACACAGTTTGGCTCTGAAACCAGAGCCAACTTTGCCCCTGTCCAACAAAACCAACCAATCCCTGAGCAGGAAAACTATCCAATCCTTGAGCAGAAACTCCACCTCTAAGAAGCCCCATATAAGCCCCTCTACCTGTTCAGTTGTGTAAGTCAGAAGTTTTCTCTGGTTCCGCCAGGCTCCCACAATCCCACAGCCTTTTTATAAAATCACACAGAGGCTTAATATTATTTATAACTGCTTGGCCATTAGCGCAGGCTTATTACTGATTAGCTCTTACACTTAAATTAACCCATAATTCTTATTTATGTTTAGCCACATTGCTTGGTACCTTTTCTCAGTTCTGCCTTCACATCTTGCTTCCTCTGTGTCTAGCTGGCGACTCCTGACTCTGCTCTTCCTCTTCCCAGCATTCCTTTAGTCTGCTCGCCCCACCTATACTTCCTGCAAGGCTACTGGCCAATCAGTGTTTTATTAAATCAGTGTACAAAAGCATCGTCCCACAGCACAGTTGGAGGCTGTGCTTTCCCACCCTGGCAGAGGTAGCCACTCTCCTGGACTCTTTCTTCCCAAATTAATCTCTTTCTTAAAAGAGTCTTGGGTAAAGATCTTCATTCACCAGTAGAACAGAAGAATCTTCCTGAGACATCCCTTAGGGGGACTGAGCAAGATAAAACCTTGCTTAGCTGTTCCCTTAAGGGGGCTGAGTAAGACTGAGCAGAAAAAAAGTAAAAACTTCTTTCCTGAGCCAGAGGAGACTGTTACATTTCTGCAGGTGTTTCCCCTTTAGCAGAGTGAAGAAGAAGAAGCAACATCTTGAGCCAGAGAAAAGAAGACAGCAATTCTGGGAAGCCCCCTTAAAGGGGTGTGGGGTGTGGAGCAAAGCTCAGCTGTAATGGCTCTCTCTGGAAGAGAGCAGATTGCTACATCCTGCAGGGAGACCATCCCCCACCACACCTCAGTTTCAGGTGTCACCTGACTTCCCAGGATACCTCTCCCTCCAGAGCTGTCCTGTTGCAGCTCCAGGTATAGCCTGGCTTCCTGACAAGTCAGGATTCCTTTCCCTCCAGAGCTGTAACACTCACATGGACTACATATCAAGTTCCAGGACAGCCAGGGCTCCAAAGTGGGCAAAGTGAGAGCCTGTCTCAAAACCAAAATAAAATAAAAAATTGGCTTATTGGAGCAAGGAAGTGAGTCATATACCCACATTCTAAACAAACAAACGTTTCAGATCTTCTGGAGTTCCAAGGGAGTGTCATGAACAAAACAATAAGGCTTGCTACTCCCATTAGCCAAACTGAGAAATTGCTGCTCTCACCCAGTCATGAAGTAAATATTTGATATGCTGCTGTCTTTGTATTATTTACAATTTCTATAACTTCATTTATATATTCCATAATGGAACTGTGCACTGCTCATTAATGATTTTAAATTTCTTTTTGAATTAAAGAAAATTGGCTTCAGAGAGAAGCAGAGGAACATGAGTGTGAGGACAGTCCTCAACTGACCCAGAAAACATGGAATTTTAAACTGAGACTGAATTCAATTCCATTTTCTGTCACTAACATAAAAAAAGGGCGCAAGAGCCAATGCGCTCAAAGAACAAGGTAACTTCTACACGCAGAAGCATGTCACCCAAAATTCATATTTGTTAAAATAATTGAGCATCTTACAGTATCTCTGTATGTTGAACAGTGGATCTTAGCCATTTGGAGAGCTCATGTTGGTAAGTTGTGTGTTATAACCTAACGCCAGGATTAACCGTAAACCAAACAACTTGATGTTCTACTTGTGTCTCTGAGCAGAACTAGATAGCAAAGGTTAGAGGTCCTCATCTAACTAGGTGGGTTAAAATGTGTTGGAAAGGGATAATATTCCCACTGTATCACTCAATTCTTAAAAAATTAAATTTGAAAGCTGTCACACACAAGAAGTTGGGTGGGAAGTCTAGAAAGTTCTTGTCACTAAGCAACTATAGTACTCAGAATAAATACCAGGCTCCACAGTTCTCTCAACTCCCCATCCTCTCCTCTAACTGATTACTGGAGCCAATGCTAGATGGCATGTAATTTCCCCTGTACATATTTTATTAATTGCCTCTAAAATATAAAATATATTTTATAATGACAATAACATTATTATCATACCTGAAATGAGGACAATCTTTATTGTCATAAAATTTATTATCATAAAATTTACAAGTCTTTTTTTTGACTACTTGAATCAGGACCCAAGTGAGAGACAACATGCTAAATGGCTGGCAAGCCTTTCCATCTCTTTTCATTCGTAGTTTCTTCTCTCATCTTTTCATTTCCCACGGCAAGTTATGGGACAGTTTTTTTATTGCAGTGGCTGTATGCCACAAAATGTCATATTGCAGTTAAAGCTGGCTGCTGGGACAGCACTGTATCCTGCATGCAGCTCCTGGTGCAGAGGATGCAGCATCAGTATCTGTAGATAAGACAGCACTGTGTCCTGCAGCTCCTGGTGCAGAGAAAACAAAATCCAAGGAAGAAGGCAGATTGGGAGCGAGGAGCAGGTAGTCATGCTTCCTGCTTCACCACAGTCTGAGGGAAGACTCTCCCATGAGTCCTAGGTCACTATGGTCACCCAGACTAAGGTTCTCAGTGGCCTTCTCATTGCCTCAAGGCAAGACCATGCTCATAACATTGTGAAAAAGCAGTTCTAATGGGCCTCAGTTTGCCTTTCCAGTTTCTTGTCCAGCATCACCTGACCATAAAGGAACTAATCTACGTTCATGGTTATAACACCAAATAGTGGGGCTGGAGAGGTGGCTCAGTGCTTAAGATCATGTGCTGCTCTTACAGAGGACCAGAGTTGGGTCCCCTGCACCTGAGTAAGGTGGCTCAAAACAGCTTACAGCGGAATCTCTTGCCCTCTTCTGGCCATTGCAAGTAACTGCACTCATGTGCACACAATTTTAAAATTAAATAAAGCTTAAAATGAATCAAACATTGTAGGTGACTTTATAGTGAAGCACCACAGACCTCTGCCCTTCTGTGTCCCACTGTTACTGCACTTTCCAAAATCAACTGCTTTTACCTATTCAGTTGATTACCTTTATTTTCACAGATAATATCATTGTGCATTAATACAATAGATTGAAAATATGATATCACATAAGCTTCTTGATTTGTTGACATGCTGTTGACATGAGACACACCTCTGAATCCCAGATATGACAGCCAGCTGCGTGACTCATCCCATCTCACTGCCCTTTTCCTGTCTCTCCAAATGCCACCTTCTTGGTTTCTCTGAAAGCTTCTAATAGTCACGTGACTCATTTGTGTTACATGCTGCTGAAGTTTAAGCTTTATCAACTGGTCTCTCCTCTTGGTAGGAACCAACAGTGCTTAAGATCTTGCCCTTGAAGCCGTAGGAAGGAGAAATCTAGAGAGAAAAATGTTCTTGTTTCCCAGAGAAGACATCGAAGTTATTTAATGGGCTGGCTCAACAAGAAAGACGTTTCCCATTGTTAGCGTCTGAGAATCACTGAAGAAAGACCCCAGACTCAAATAGAATGCAAACACAAGGAGCGTGTATTCTGCAGAAATAGCCAGCACGCAGGGTCGATCATCCTCACACAATGGCTATGACAGCCTGAGACAAGGGGCACAGGTCTTTTAAAAAAGCGACGTGGGGAACTCTAGTGTGATAAGCTAATCTCTATTCTAATTGGGCAGTCAAGGGGCAGTTGCATGGGGCACATGTTAATTGGACGGGGCCAGCAACAGTCCCACCCACTGTGGGCTTTTGTCGTATAAGGTCAGTAACAGCCATATCCTGTAACTTTGGGCCACCAAATTAGCTAAACTTGGCTGGGCACTTCCAGGACACAGGCTCAGTCCATTATCTACAAGGGAATTGTTCTGTGTCTAAGATGGGGGCATATTCCGGGCTCTTCACCAACAAGGTTGGCAACCTGAGTTTGATTCCTAGGACCCACATGACAGGAGAAAACCAATTAACCATAAGTTGTCCTCTGACCTCTACATACATGCTATAGTAGATGTACACACACACACACACACACGCACACGCACACGCACACGCACATGCACACGCGCACGCGCGCACACACACACACAATAAAGACACAAATAAATAAACGTAACGTTTAAATTACTTATTAAAAGGTATCACATTCCTACTGGAGAGGAAGGAGATATGCCTATGAACTGTTCTCTAACCAGGCAGACCCAGCCTGATGACAGGCCTTGCTGGAACCCAGAGGATCAATACCAGCTAGTCTGACCTCTTCTTAGAGGTCAGAGAAAAACAGAAATCTACCTCCCAAACTAGTGCCGTAACTAACTCTTTCAAATGCTCCTGCAGGATGCTTCTTCCTAAAAGGATTACCGCAATGCTTTCTGTGACATGGGTTTTGAAAGTGAGAAATATAGAAGAGTTGATGAGGTATTTCCTTTTTTATTTCATTTTATTTTTACATTTTTAATTATTTATGTGTATGACTGTTTTGTCTGCATGTATGGGCACCACATATACATGCCTGGTACCTGAGGAGACCAGAAGAGGATGCCAGATCCCTGAAGCTTCTGTGAACCACCATGTGGGTACAGGAAGCCACATCCAGGTCCTCTGAACGAGCAACAAGTGCTCTTAATGACTGAGCCATCTCTCCAGCCCAAGTTGATGAGTATGGTGATATTTTATTTGTTCTGAAATGTGATTTTATTTGTATGTTAATAAAGTTGCCTAGGGGTCATAGCTAATAGCAAGCCATAGCAGAAGCCGGGCGGTGGTGGCACACACTTTTAATCCTGATCACATGACAGGCAGATCTCTGTGTGTTCAAGGATACAGCCAGTATGGAGACACATGCCTTTAATCCCAGTACCAACCATAGAGACCTGGAGGTCTCTATAGACAGACAGGCAGTGACGAGGAAGTCATGTGGCTGGGCTTAGAGCCAATGAGAAGACAGAACAGGAAGGCAATAAAGACACAGGTTAGACAGGAAGAGGCTTTCTTGGGAAGCTATGGCAGCGTGGTGAGCTAAGGTTAGCTGGAGGCTATTGCTCTGATCTCCACAGCTTGCACCCCTGTATTTGCCTCTGTGTTTCTTATTTAATACGACTGTTTAGAAATTCGCCTACAAGTAAACAACTCAAGATAACTTCAGGAAGTCCCTGAAACCAGCCAAATCCACCAGGCCCCCTCCCTCCTTATAAGTAAAGACTGCAGGGACCTCTCAGACAAGCCAAGCTGCAACACAGAACCTTAGACACACTGAGCTGCTAGGGGAGGTTCAAACCAAGCAGCCCAGAAAGAGTAGAGACAGCAGAGCTGCTGCCTGTACTCTCTAGCCTGTTGATCAGCCTGCAGGCTGTGCAGCGTGCTCCAGGTTCCCAGCTTTGTGAGCTGTCACCCATGCAGAGGTGGGCTTTGGTGATGCAGCTGTCTTTGAGTCGGTTCTGATCCTATAAGTAACTCCTCACCCATACTCCTATAAATAGTCCCAATAAAACTCATTAGCTCACCAAGATGGACTTCGGTGGTATTTGTACTTTGGTCTCTTGTTGATTCTTTATCTGGGGTGAGTTCACATCTCCTCAGGAATAGTGTCACAACAGGTACCACCAAAAAGAAACCTCAAGGCATCAAGTATGAATATCCAGTAAGTGGTCCAGAAGACCTCAATCAGACGAGCATTGCTAGAAAGCCGGGTGGATCCTCAGCTGCAGCCTCTGAATGATGCTCTGTGTGGTCCATTAGTCAGTACAGTAAACAGAAAACTGCTGTGTTGAATGCCAGTCTTCCCTTGGTGTATGTAAAGTGAATACGTTCAGGTCAAGGTTCACTGGGGTAGGGGCTATCCTGTCATCTTTCAGGGTGCACTAAGTATTCTATAAACACATGCAAACACCACCCAATAAACCTAACCTCTGAAGTTTTATTGGTGTGAAATTAAATTCTTACTGGCTAAATGTTGTTTCTCATGAATTGACTCATAAAGATTTTTGTTAAGCTCAAGATTTTAATACTACAGCTCACCGAAAAGCCCGAGCTATGTGAAGACAATCACATGTCTGTGTTAGTCTCCGCAGCTGCTGCATTTCTTCTGCTTAGAGAGTAAATGATAATCGCTCTGTAAATTTGGGACATAATTCCTTTATTCTTCCTTGATCAGAACGAAGTAATGGGCCATACTGTCTGTATAACACACACTGACACTGACTCATGCTTCCAGTAGGAAGGCTGAGTCAGGCCAGTTTAAAATTTAACCGTAACTGCCCCAGAACAGTAGAGCTCGCTCACGTTCAGCTGGATCTTGAAAAGCATCATTCTGCAAACATTACCTGCTGAGTGAAAGAGTTGCTTTGAGTGACCTGGCCTTTTGGAAATCAAGGTGTATCCTCAGGAGACTGCCATGTTCTGTAGCCACTAATTATATAATGCAGATTAGCACTCCTAATCTGCTATGTTAACAAAATGACAGTATACTGATAAAACTGGACATGTTGGAGACCTTTCTTCTCCTGCAGAACTGGGCTGCATCAGCGACTGTGAGCAGTGGGAGAAAGTGGGAGTGTGTTTCCTCTGGGGTCTGGGAAAGGAAATTCCTAGAACAATTTAACCAGGTGCTGTGAAGTGGGAGCGGGTGCCATGGGTGACATTCACAAGGAGTGGTGCTGTGGGTGGCGCCCACAGGGAACGCGTGACATTCACTGAAGACTGCCCAAAGACACTCAGACGTCAGTGTTGCTGACATAACAGACATGACACTCACCAATGTGGAGATGCACAAACTTGGAAGCAGCAATACCAGCTTTGTATTAAAAATAACATTGTAACTTAGCAAAACAAAATAAATGAAAATGAATGATTAGTTCCTCAGTTATAGTGAATTAACACTAACCCCACCCTCCCACCCCCCCAATACCTGTCTTCCTTCTCCAAAGTGTAAAGCACTGTGAAACCAGACAACCCTATTTTAGGCTCTATTGCTAAAACATTCCTTTAAAGTTATTTGTGTGGGGGCTGAAGAGAAGGCCCAGTGATTAAGAACGCTTGCTAGTCTTACAGATGGCCCCAACCTAGGTCCTAGCACCTACATTGGGTGACTTACAACTGCCTATAATTCTATCTACCTCCAGGGGATCCAGTGTCCTCTTCTGGCTCCTGTAGACAACACACACACACACACACACACACACACATACACACACACACACACACACACACACACACACACACACACTAAAGAAATAAATAACGAAATAAAGAAATAAAGAAATTAATAAATAAAAATAAAATTTTAAGTCATTTGTACAGACGTAAGAAAGTTAGCCTTTTCCATCAAACACTTTAAGAAAACTTGTATTTAGGACACGGAGCACACAGTTTTTATCTTCTCCAGCTTTATGCAAATATATTAATCCTTCAAAACACAGTACACAGTGTTCTGGTGGAAGCTCCACCTCAGCCCACCTGGCATCCATATACCCAAAGAGTCTGGGATGTTCTGGTGGAAGATACACTTCAACTCCCCTCCCCCATCTCTCCGCAAACCCTGCCTCATCTCAGAAAGCCCTGTGAAACACATCTCCTCCCCAAGAAATGCTCAAGACTACTCCCACAGGGTATTCAAACTGCACCCCAGAAATAGACAGATGGTTTTTCTGTCTCTCTTCCCATTTCCTCTCTGGGGGCTGGAAAATCATCCGGGAGTGTTTTACCCATTAAACCAGGGCTCTTTCTAATTTGGTTTAACTTGGTCTGATTTGGATTGCTGCATTGGCAGAGAAGTTTAACGGAGTACAGAAACTTTTCACACAGGAGCCCTGATGCATTCCAGGAGCCTGTGACCTGAGCAGTAATGGAGAAAAGACACAGCCAGCCTGTGTTAGGATTAAAAAAAAAAAACATGCTTCCTGTCCCTGTGTGCCTGTTCTTCTGATTTGGTGAACAAGGCACCCACTTGATCAAGAGTAAGATTTTTCTGCCTTGTTGAAATACTTCAATTAGAGTGGAGGTCTCTTTGTGACCCAGAGTCATTTCTAACACAATGACATGTAAAGATGTCTACACTTTGAAGTTCATGTCCTTTAAAATGTAACACTGTCCCCTGTTAGGCTGTTTTTTGTTTTGTTTTGTTTTTTTGTTTTTGTTTTTGTTTTTTGCTTGTTTGTTTAAGACAGGGTTTCACTAGGTAGTCCTGACTGGTAAACCTTTCTTTTTGATTAGACAGAAAAGGGGAAGTGCTGTGGAATGGTCTTTCAATATGTGTTGCTACCGTTGGTTAATTAAAGAAGCTGCTGTGGCCTATGGCAAGGCAGAATAGAGCCAGGTGGGGAATCAAAGCAGAGAGACAAGGAAAAGAAGGCAGAGTGAGGAGATGCTGAGTGCTGCCGGGGGAGCAAGATGTAATGGAACACAGGTAATGCCATGAAACCACGTGATAAAGCAGATTAATAGAAAGGGGCTAATTTAAGATGAAAAAGCTAGCTAGCAAGAAGCCTGACCAATAAACCAAATAGTTTGTAATTAACATTAAGCCTCTGAGTGATTATTTTATAAGCAGTTGTGGGACTATGGGTGGGATAGATTTGTCTGGACCGTGGGCCTAGGCAGGACAGAGAAACTTCCACCTACAACTGATGTCCACCATTAAACATTGATCCACATAGACCTGAAAAATCTTTAAAACGATTCTGAGAAACAGAGCCAAGAGCAGCTTCCTAGTTCATGTCTTTCATGTGGGCCATGGTACAGACACTGCATCATTCAAGCTTGAACTCAGTGTGGTAGATTCCCGCCTCAGTACACAGAGGCATCTCCAAGCCATACAGCACATTGCATGGTGGATTTAGGTTTTGCTAGTACAGACAAAAAATGATTTCTGGGCTACACACTGCTTGATGGAGGCATAGACCCACTGCTTTCCAGAGTTGGTGATGAGCATGGCTCCCAGAGCCAGAGGTAAATATACCTCTGCTATGTTGAGAAGCCAAATGGGGTACAGCCAGCAGCCAAAGCTGCAGATTCAGTCCTGGCCACATAGCTTAACAGTTAAAAAACTCTCCTGATTAAAAAAAAATGATTACATATACACAATAGGATAGATTCAGATGGAAAAAACCTCTGAATGGTTTACTGTATGTTTAAAAATATATGTAGGCTTAAGAAAAAAGAAAAAGGGTAGAGAAGGTCCTCAAAAAATATAGTAAAAAAAGCCATGTAAAGATGGAAAATACACAGAGAGTCTGGGTGCTGTTGTGCTGTCTTTGGGATTTTTAACTGCAGAGAGACATTTGATTATAAAAGCTGCTGAGTTAAACCAACATATATATTTTAAAGGAATCTTGACTTCAAAATTTGGGTCTAAGGATATGTTGCTTTGGAAAAGAGGTTCTGCTTTTGTTTCCACAGAAGATGAGAAGCTGTGGATTCCTTCCAAGTTAATGTGGTTCCACCAAGGAAGACCCCCTGAGAGGTCTCCAATGGGAGATATGCAGAACAGTTTCAAGGCAACTGGCTGAGACAATGCAGCCTCACAGACTACTCCAGCCAAGATTTAACTATAATTCTAAATTTTCTCATGATCCCTATAAGGTTGCCAGTGCCCCCAATCATCAGGAAGTAGTATAGAAAACTACGCCCAAATTCCCAAAATATTGTTTATGAATGTTTGTTTTTATTTAAAGGGGGTCGATTACAAATGCAATCTCTTTCTGAAGAAAGAGGAGGATATGATATAGAAAGGACAGAATAGGCCAGGCGGTGGTGGCGCACGCCTTTAATCCCAGCACTCGGGAGGAAGAGCCAGGCGGATCTCTGTGAGTTCGAGGCCAGCCTGGTCTCCAAAGCGAGTTCCAGGAAAAGCACAAAGCTCCACAGAGAAACCCTGTCTCGAAAAAACCAAAAAAAAAAAAGAAAGGACAGAATAAAAGGGTAGATTATTGAGTCTACTTTAATCCAAAAAAAAAAAAAACTGTTAATCTCAAAATACTTCACACTGGTATGGATTTTGGTTTATTGATACAAATTTAAGGTCAATTTTATATGTATACTTTAAT
Organism: Peromyscus nudipes; assembly: GCA_902168325.1. Taxonomy (NCBI): domain Eukaryota; kingdom Metazoa; phylum Chordata; class Mammalia; order Rodentia; family Cricetidae; genus Peromyscus; species Peromyscus nudipes. The sequence goes on along the minus strand of CABHPH010152454.1, from coordinate 16,720 downwards.
TCTTGTTTAAGGTATTATGTTTATGCAATCCATTTAAAATTGTAACATATAATTAAGAAATACAGACTAATAGTCATCTATGATAATCAAATTTATAGTCATGTTAGTTAAGTTTTCTAGATATGCAAAGATATATTTCAGTTAGATAGGTAATCTTCAAACACTTCAAAGACCTACAGAATATGGCATTTAAAATGTTTTAAGAACTTAAACATTTCTGGACAATGAGACACATCTGTTCCTGGTAGCACCAATTTACTTCAAAAGAGGATGATGGGCATCAAAGACACCCCATATGGAATTTATCTTCTTTTTGACAAAACTAGCCATTTGGCCAAGAATCTGCCCTTGCCTGGACTGCTTAACAATATGTTGTATAAATTGAACATGCAGGACCCATAGGAAAGTGACCACTGAACTTTGCCAAAACAAGGCAGGATGGTCCTTCAGGTTCCTGCTTCACAGAAGAAACTGCCAGACATTCTGCAGGACACAGAGAAAAGCGACTGATGAACTTTGCCAAAATGGGCAGAACAGTCCTTCAAATTTCCTGCTTCACTGAAAAGTATGCCAGAGACTCTATGCCTGTAGGCTGAAGATAGATGCCCCAACATTGCAGAGGAACTTTGGGTGACTGTCCAGGCAGCCAGATGTCTCTGTCATTTCTAAAATTTTGGAAGTTGCTTGCAATGCACTTCCTGTTTACTCAGGTAATATTATATCCTTTTGGGGTCTTTGATGGAGTTGAAGACCAGTTAGTTATAATTATAGTTTTCCTTAGTTGTGATAAAAGATAAATTAGATATGAAACTTTAGGCTCACAAAGATAGGATGGATGATAGAGTATTTTCTATAACTTTGCCAAATACAAATGGACTAGATATTATAACTGTAATTCTTGTTTGATAACTGCTTTGTTATATGTAATTTCACTATGTTAAAATGAAAACCTTCCTTTTTGATTAGACAGAAAAGGAGAAGTGCTGTGGGATGGTCTTTCTGTACTCTGTGAATATATGTTGCTCTCATTGGTTAATAAAGAAGCTGCTATGGCCTATGGCCAGGCAGGATGGAGCCAGTCAGGGAAACTAAGCAAAGATATGGGCAGCAGGAAGGCAGAGTGAGGAGATGCTGAGCGCTGCGGGGGACAAGATGTAATGGAACACAGGTGACGCCACAAAGCCACGTGGCAAAACACAGATTGATAGAAATGGGTTGAATTAAGTTGTAAGAGCTAGTTAGTGAGAAGCCTGAGCCATAGGCCAAACAGTTTGTAATTAATATAAGCCTCTGTGTGTTTACTTGGGGCCAAGTGGCTGTGAGACACAGGAAAACTTCCAGCTACACCCAGAGTCATTTCTAACACAAAGACATAAACTTTTGTTTTTTGATATGTAACACTATACCTTGTTAGGCTGGTTTTTTGTTTGTTTGTTTGTTTACGACAGTTTCACTAGGTAGTCATGACTGGGCTGAAATTACTGAAGATCAGACTAGCCTCAAACTCATAGAGATCTGCCTGCCTCTGCTTCCTGAATTCTGGAATTAAAGTTGTGTGCCACCGTGCTGAGCCATTAGTCAGTCCTAATAGATTATTTTAAGAAGTTGATCCCAAGGCTAGAGAGTTAACTCAGCAGTTTCGAGTTTTTGCTGTTCTTGCATAGGGCCTGAGTTTAGTTCCCAGCATCCTCAAGGCAGCACACAACCATCACTCCAGTTCCAAGGCATCTGACGCCCTCTTCTGGCCTCCTCCAGCACCAGGCACACTCATAGTGCACAGACAGACATTCATGCAGGTACTTGCATATACATATAAAAAGAATTTTGTTTTAATTTTAAAGAATTACTGAGCTCGGCTCCTAATCATTACATTTATTTCACCAGTTTCTGAAAGATAACTGGGAAGCCTATTTTTTTTAATCTGCCTTTTTCCTTTATTTCAAAGGTCACATTGACCCTATGTCTGTGTTAAGGGAGTTTGAAACCCCTGAAATAACTTACCTTAATAATTTCAAATGACACATTTTTTAAAACAATTATTTCTGGATCTGTTAACTAACAATATCCTACTGTTCTCTTTTTAGATATTGATTTTAATTATTTTACCTTCCCCTTTACAAAATTGCATGCATAAGCATTGTTTTATTAAATAATATATTGATAGAGAAAACATGTCTTCATAGCTAGGGTCTTCAGGTCAAGAACTGATATTTAAAACTAAAGCCAAGCATCGCATCTTAGAAAAATCAAACACTTGTAAAGACTTCACTCTTTTCCCCACAGAGGTATGAAATCTGTACTTTTCACTCAGGAATCTCTCACTTTGGTCTTTGACATGGTCAAAGAATTAAGGATGGAGAGAATCATGATTTGGTGATGTAAGCTGTGGTACTAGAGCCATAGACAAATTATTTAATCCTTTGCATCCCAATGATCTAATCTGTAAGGTAAGTTTTACCGGTTATTGTGAGGAATACTTGGAACAACACAGTACATGAAAACTACTTAATGAATGTTAGCAATTGTCACCACCATTGTGTTAACTTCCTTTCTTGTCACTGTGTAAAAACTACCCAACAGAACAAATTAGGGGGAAAACATTGAGTTGACGTTTCAGAGTCCAGTAGTCCAGCATGGCAGAAGGGACACAGAAGCCAGGTGAAAGAGAGGGAATTCTGAGTGCTTGGCTGCCTTTCTCCCTTTTCCTCCTTTCTTCCAGCAGGGGTTTCAGCCCCTGAAACTGTGTCACCTACATTCAGGGTGGGTCTTTTCCCCTCAGTTAACACCATTGGAAAAGCCCTCATATACACTCCCAGAGCTGTGCCTCACCAATCTCCAAGATGAATCTAAATTAAGTCAGGGTATCAACAAGGATCAATTACCATCTGAAAACTTACTGCACCCCGGTAAGCCTCTCTGCTGATGCAGCAATCCAAATCAGACCAAATTAGAAAAGCCCCAGTTTAATGGATAAAGCATTCCCAGGTGATTTTCCTGGCCCCCAAGAAAGCAGACAGGGAAAAGAGACTGAAAAACCATGTGTCTGTTTTCTGGGTGCAGTTTAAATACCATGTGGAAGTGGTCTTGAGCATCTCTGGGAGAGGAGCCATGTTTGGTGGACTTTCTAAGGGGCAGGGTCTGTGCAGAAAGGTGGGACTTCCACCAGAACATTCCAGACTCTTTGGGTATGGGGGTGCCAGTTCAAGTCTGGCTACTTCCTGCAGGTATGGGGCAAGATGGAAAAGGGGAGTTGGGAGTTGGTGGGCTTACATTCAGGAGGTGTGAGTGGAGGAGCAGCTGGTTAATTGTCATCCTGGAGATCTCAGGCATCTGTTTCTTGAGGAAGTAGAGAAGGCAAGTTTCTAGGAAAAAAACCAGATCATTAACATCTGCCCTAGTTGTACTGCAAAGATGAATGCACAGTGTAGAAGAGCAAATAGGCCCTTCATTGGGACATCTTGGGAAACTGGAGGGTGGAGGCTTCCAGCTGCTGGACCGACCATGTATCCTGAATAGGCCCACTGGAGCCTGGAGAGATGGTACCAGCATGGATGTCCCAGGAGCTTGGTAGACAAGGGGGTGGTAAGAATCACAGTTTAAGGTCCTGTCCATCAGGGCTTGAGAGACTTAGGAGCTAGCTGTTTGAGGAGAACTCTGTCCCCCCTCCACACCCGAGGGAGAGTGGGGCAGGCTCAGGGGCAGTTGGTTCTGTTGGTGTGGGGCCAGGGAGATAGCTGTCAGTGTGTGAACAGAGAAGGGACCTCAGGAGGGAGAGGTAGGGGAGGTGCCCGGCCAGTGGAGGAGTTTGGGTGGGGAGGTGGTGATTGAGGAGGAAGGGCCTTCTGTAAAGGAGCTCAAAAGGGCTCAGGTCTGTAGGAGAGTGTGGGGTGGCCTGGAGGCAGATAAGGGCAAGGGAGAAGGGAGGGCCAAGATAGCCTGAGTTCAATGGAGAGCTTGGTGAGCTGTTGTTTGATGAGTCCATTGGCCTTCTCAACCTTTCCTGATGATTGTGGGTGATAGGGAATGTGGAGCTTCTAGGAAATGTTGAGAGCTTCCGATTCAAGTTCCATGATCCTGGAAGTGAAGGCTGGCCCATTGTCCATTTGTATGGTCTATGGCAGGTCAAATCTAGGGATGATGTGGTCCAGGAGTACTTGGGCCACCACATCTGCTGTTTCCCTGAAGACAGGGAAGGCTTTCATCCATCCTGTAAAGGTGTTAACCCGAATTAGGAGATAACAGAGTTTTTTATGTGTGGGCATGTGAGTGAAATTTACCTGCCAATCCTCGCCTAGTTAGTGTCCTCGAAGCCGGTGCAGAGGCTGGCATATCTGTAGGGTCCCCTGCAGGTTGGCCTTGGCACATATCTGGCAGGAGGAGTGAACCTGTGAAATAGGAGCTCGAAGATGGGTGAGATCAAACAGGGACTCTAAGAAATGGAACAAAGCTTTGGGGCCTGTGTGTAAGGTGGTGGATATCTGAAATGATGGGCAGTGCCTGGTCCTGAGGGTGGATGAGGCGGTTATTAAAGTAGACCCATCCATCCTTTGTCTGCATGGCCCCTTTTATTCAGGAGTTCATCCCTCTCCTCTGGTTGATAACAGGGCCAATAGGAAGGTGTCAAAAACAAAATATGTTCTGTTGGTCCAGAGGAGCTGGAGGCCAGTCCCTGGGCTACTGAGTCAGCCTTGGCATTGCCTAAGGCCACTGGGTCCTTGGAGGACTGGTATCCCCAGCAGTGAATTATGGCTACTTCTGCAGGGAGCTGGAGGGCCTCCAAGAGCTTGGCTATAGGGGGTCCATTAACTATTGGAGTGCCCTCGGTAGTGAGGAAGCCCCTTTCCCTCCAGAGAACAGAATGGGTGTGGGCTATTAAAAAGGCATAGAGTCAATATAGACGTTAGGGTGTTATCCCATTGACCCTTGGCTATCTGGAGGGCTCTAGTCAAGGTGATTAATTCAGCCTTTTGTGAAGAGGTCCCCATTGGCAGGCAGGTCACTTTAATCTTTTAGTGGAAGTGACCACTGCGTGTGCCACCTGGTGGTTTCCTGATCTGTCTTTAAGAGAGCTTCCATCAACAAACAGGGTGAGTTGGGGGTTTGTGAGCGGTTGGTCTAAGAGACCAGGCCGAGGTGAGCGTAAGGCCTCCCTGGCCTCTGGGCAGGAGTGAGAGGAGGCACCTGAGGGGGAGGGGACAGGAAGGAGGGTCGCAGGGTTTAGAGCAGGACTGGAGGCCAAAGTGATCTGAGGGTTTTCTAGAAACAGTAACTGAAAGACTTGGACTGTGAGGCCCAAGGAGGGAGAGAGAGGGGGACTCAGAAGGTCTGAGAAGCGGTGGGTGAAGTACACCATAATTGGCTGGAACAGGTGATCTTGAGAGCCTGGCTGTGAGTTCATCTGCTGCTGCTAGGGCTCTCAAGCATGGCTGCCATCCACAGATGGTGAGATCCAGTTGTTTGGACAAGAATACCTGACTAGTTGGACTAGAACCCTGGTGGCCACTCCCAACCTTTCATCTGTATAAAGGTCAAGAGGGGTCTGGAAGAGCAAGGGTGGGGACTGTTAGCAGGGTGTCCCACAGTAAAGAGAAATGGTGGCAGACAGTGGCTGGGTAGGTGAGGGGCCCCTTGGGAGTCTCTCTGGCTGCTTGGTATAGAGGCCTGGTCATAATGGTAAAGTTAGGGACCCAGTGATGGAAGAATCCCATCAGGCCCCAAAATGAGAGAGTCTAGTCTGTGGCAGTCGGGGACTGTAAATCCTGCAGGGCTTGGACCCTGTCAGAGGTGAGGGTCTTAGAACCCAGGCTGCATTGAACACCCAGATATACCACAGTGGGAGAGCGTAGCTGAGCCATAGATGGGGAACATGATATCCCAGGGAGCCGAGGTAGTTCAGGAGTGAAGAGGTGGCCTATTGGGACAGAGGCAGAGTGGGACTACAGGGAAGGAGACCATCTATGAATTTAAGGAGTGTGCTAGGACCGGAGTCAAAGGTGGAGAGATCCCAAGCCAGGGCTTAGCCAAAGAAATGGGGACTGTCCCAAAAACCCTGTGGAAGAATGGTCCATGTGAGCTGTCTGGAAGACTGGGTTTTGGGGTCCTCCAGGTGAAGGCAAAGAGGAAGTATGAGTCAGGGTGTAAAGGGAAGTAATGAAGGCATCTTTCAGGTCCAGAACAGTAAAGTGGGAGGTGGCAGGAGGTTGTAGGGGTTGCTAACCACTGGGTGTGTTGGAATAACTGCCTCATTAATGAAGTGGAGGTCTTGAACTAAACCATAAACCCTGGAGGACTTATGCACAGGAAGAGTGGGGGTGTTGCAGGATAGGTATCAAAAGTCCCTGAGATAAAAGGCAGGTGATAATAGGCTTAAGGCCTTGGTGATAGGCTTCAGAAATAGGAAGCTGGGGTCTGGAAGGGAAGGAAGAAGGGTCCTTAAGGTGAATTAGAACTGGCTGGTGGTGAGTAGCCACCATTGGAGTTGAGGTATCCCATACTTGGGGATCCACTGGATAAGGGAGGGTAGGGACAGGACAGTCTGGGGTTGGAACTTGTGCGGCCGTGAAGGGGAGAAGAAAGTGGGACTCAGGAGAGGACGTGGGGGTCAAGGTGAGTGTGGCCCCAAAGTGGCTGAGAATACTATGACCAAGTGGAGGTGCCGGGCAAGCAGGTATGACCAGAAAGAGTGTGAGAAGAATCGCCATGCAAGAATGCAGGGAAGTGTCAGGGTCTCAAGTGGGAAGGAAGGGACCCCGTCCACCCCATGACAGAAATTGTTGAGGGAACTGTAGGACCTGAGTGAGATGTTAAAACAGAATAAGTATTTCCTGTGTCCAAAAGAAATTCAGTGCACTTACCCACTACCTGCAGCATCACCCTAGGCTCAGAGAGGGCAATGGGAGTCACCAAGTCTAAGCTGCACAGGCTGGGGAATTCAAAGGCCGGAAGTCGCCAGTGTTGGTGAGGCTGGACCTCTGTGGTGTGGCATGGAGGCTATCAGCAGACAAGGCATGGACTCCTGGATGGCTGGGGGTCAGGACAATACCATGACCAGTGGCCTGCTGGCCACATTTAAAGCAGGCTTCTGGTGGAGTTGACTTGGGCTGAACTCCGGTGGGATAGAGCCTCGTGGTTGACTTCCCTTGTCCTGCTTGTGGGGGCCCCAGTGGCCTAAGGGCAGCTACTAAGGCTTGGGCTTGGAGCATATTCTGTTGCAGCCTTGTCTGCCAGGGTGATTCAGTTGTCTCTTCTTGAGCATTAAAAACTTTAAAAGCCATTTTCACCAATTCCTGTAGGGGAGTTTGGGGACCTTCCTCAGCCTTTTAAAAATTTTTCCTAAAGTCTGGCACTGACTGAGAAATGAAATGGGTGGCCAGGACCATGACTCCCACTGGGGAGGCTGGGTCAAGGCAAATATATTGAACCATGGTCTCTTGTAACTGGTTTAGAAAAATGGCTGGGTTTTTATCAGCTAACTGTGTAATCTCTCGGGGTTTATCAAAATTAACACATTTGTCTGAACTTATCAAATTTAACAACCATTTCCATACCTTGGAGGAGGCAACAAACCATGAGGCCTCTTCTCTGGTGGTCGTTTTGACCTGGTTGGCAATCCCAGTAGGGCTCTGTAGCTGGCACCGCCATATCACCCACAGGGACTGTATTGTCCACTAGGTGGGTTTGGTCTGCATGCTGCCTAGCTGCTGCCTAAACTCAAGCTCACTCCTCAGGAGTGAGAGTGGAGGCCTGGATCACGTAAAGGTGCCAGGTCAGATTGTAGGCCTGGGACAGATAACGGAATTCCTTGATATAAACGGAAGGATTAGCAGAGAAGGAACCCAATTGCTTTTCTATTTGTGAGAGGTCCTGAAGGGAGAAGGGTGCATGGACTCAGACAATTCCATCAGCTCCAGCTACCTCTCAGAGAGGGCAGAGGAGGGCAAGAGTCTGGTGAGACAGAGTATGAGAAGAAACTGGGGAAGATTCGGGGGTGTTAGGCCAGTGTGTAGAAGGGGACCAGGATGTAGGTTGAGGCACTGAGGGATGGGGGAGCAGTGAGGGGAGGGGAGAGCAGGAAGGGGGTGAGGAGGAGGAATTTGGTCTTCCTGGAGGGGAAGAAGTGGGGAGGGGTGGATAGAGGGAGGAATGTGAGGAATGCTGGCCACTGAATGGAACAGGTGGCATTGTAGAAAGGGGTGGGTAGAGAGGGTTGGGGAGGGGCCAGTGACTCCAGCATGGTCAGAGCAGAATTTTCAGGGTCCCAGTTCCCAGATAGGCAGGAATCTGGAGGCACTGTGACCCTAGACAACAAGACCAGTGCTGTGAGACACTGGCTGCTGTAGGGAGGACGAGAATGCAGTACCCCAAACCATGTTCTGTCCACTTATCTCCATAGCAACAAAAATATTCAAGATCTTGGAGGATGGGAAATTCTAAGGGTCCCTTTGGAGGCCATCTTGATTGGTTATCAAGAGGGCATTGTGACCAGGCCTTAGTGCTTAGAGAAATAAAGCATTCAGGACAGATGGTATCAGATAGCCCCAATTTGAACAGAATCTGTAAAAGACACCCCAGGGGTGTTTGTGGATCTGACTTTGAATTTCAAGTGCCCATTTCACAAGTCTATGCTGGGACCAAAGCCTAGCACAATGCATCCACTGTGGTAGGCTTTGAGTCAGACAAGGGTGGTGGTGGTGCGAGGTATCCTGTTAATATTCTGACTGCTCCTTGAAATCCCGCCCCTTGGTGCTGCCCTGTATCCTGATGTAAAAGCCTCATTTTAAGGAAAAACTCTCTCTTCTGCTTTTCCTCCCATGAGGTGTGCACCCCCCTCCCTCTTTCCTATCTTCTCTTCGCTTCTCTATTATAATAAATCATTTCCAGGCAGATCGAGGATCACGACCGGATGCAGCATCTAGGTCGTGAATCACTGTTTCCCGATGTCATGCCGCCATGCCTGCATGGTGTGGGTCACCGCCCAGCCTGCCACTGCATCTGCCCAGCATGCCAGCATGTTTCCCTGTACATTCAGGATACCCTCAGAGTCCTGCATGCAATATATCATAACATTGGTGCTAGTGATTTCGCAGAGATCCTCCTGGCACATTTCTCCCGCTGGCCAGCAGTCTGAGACACACTAGGAGCCCTGGAACCTTCAACACTCACTTAAAGCCCCTCAGCCCCCGTCCCTATGTGACAGCATATGGAGATGGCCTGTGCACACTCAATTCCACGGCCCATAGCCTTTGTTACAAAGGTCCATTGGCTGTCTGTAAGGATTCCGTCCTTAATTACGTCACCAGCCTGCAACAGCATCCCAGCCTAAAAAGCGGGCGGGTCCTCTGTGCACTTCCCTTCTCTTTTCGCTCTCTCCTTCCATCTGTCCCCCCTCTCTCCCTCCCTCCCCCTCTCTCCCCTCTCCCCCTCTCTCCCCCTCTCTCTCCCAATAAAGATCTAAAAAGGTAACCATGGCTTGTGATTCTTCCAATCAGCATTCTTCTCTGCCAGCATGGCCGCCGCGGGTAGCGGCCAGCCATGATCGCCGCCATTTAACGAACATTGGTGCCGTGACTTGGATACACCACTGAGGACCTGCTGTGACCACTGCCGCCTGCCGCCTCCTCCCCCATCCAGTGAGACCGCAAGACCGCGCGTCCCTCACCTCCGCTGGACCCTACACAGCTTCCACTACTGCTACTGCCATGATTCCTCTGATTCCTCACAGTGAGTCTGCCGTTCTCGCCGCTGTAGTCTCAGCTATATTCTTTGCGACGGACACCCCGGGGGTTGTCCTCGGGCTGTACTGGCAAGGGCAGGCACATTTTCACTCCTGACGAGGGGGTCAATGGTGTCTCGGGTCCAACGGTGGACCAACTTCAGTGCAGCCACAGCCCTCACCATCCCTTGACGAAGAGGAACGGAGACTTGAGCTGATTCATAGATCTCTCTCCACTCTTTGGAGATGCCCAAAATTGTAGTCTGATCCTGGTTTGTTATTTTAATTTTTTATTTTTCTCTCGGCTACAGCCATGAGACAAAGGACTGGATACATTTACCACCTACATTGGCGGATAGGGGCCGGCACCAGTAAACCTGGCCGCATAACAGTGTAAATCTGGCCGCATAACAGCGTCTCAGGAACTTCTGCCAGCAAACGGACAAATAAGAGTTACTTTATCCCCAAGCTTTCTGCTAAAGCTCTAAACCCTTCTCCTTCCCCACTTCTGCGTCTGTCATGTGCAACCTTTTCTGTCTGACTTCCGCCGGGAGTGGGCAGGATCAAATGGGCGGGCTTGGGCAGTTTCTACAACTCTCGCCCTAACTCACCTTAACGCCACTCACTCATTCTCAAACTGCCTTGAGAAGCACAGACAGGTCTGAAAGTGGCTAAGATCCATACAAATAAGTTTACAGTAGTCAGGATGGCTCTTAAGCAAAAAATCAGCTTATAGCCTCAGACAAGTCTTCCGAAAGGATCGGTTTATAGTCTGCCTACTGACAGATCTTCCAAAAGCTGTCCTTAAGCCACCAATCATCAGGAAAAAAAAAAACTCAGGACACAGAGTAAAATCCATCTCTTGTTCACCAGACCTCCCCGACTAAAACTTAAGCATCTGGAGAGCAAGGCTCCTGACCCCACAGGCAAGAATCATCTGTGGTATTTAAGGTGTGCCAGGGAAGGAATAAAAGCCCAAAAACAAAATTGCCAAGTGCTGGCACTCGCTGACTCCCAAAAGCTGTTGGGTCCCTGTTTTAAGTGAAGAAAAGGCCACGGGCTAGCGAATGCCCTGCCAGGCCATCAATAGCCTTGTTAAAAGTGCCACCTAGAAAGACAAAGAGTCAGCTGACTGCCCCCAGGCACCAAGATGCATGGGTACATCAAGCTAAGACCTCCAGCAGACCTAGGCTTGGCTATAGACATGGCAGGGAACCCAGAATGCAGCAGGGAAGCGATCCGTTTCTGTCCTTCTGGACACCAGAGCCACTGACTCGATCCTGGGAGTTTTGGGATGCCACCTCTCCTTTATTGTCGGGTACAGAGGACAGCCTTACCCACCTCACCAGATTTAATTGCACCTTTAGAGTTACTGCCTGTGTTTCTCACGCACACACAGACAGGGCCCTCATCTTTGCCTTGTCCCTAATTCCAAAAAAATAAATTCTCATGTACCACAAGCTTTTCTCTTCCCAGTTCCCTGTTCTAACTCACTGTTCAGCCAATGGTACAGGACCACCACAGAACCGGAGTCCAGAGATCATCAAGTAAAAAACTGTAACAGCTAAAAAGTATTTACACCCCCAGACCCAAAAGTGTCTGGGCGCTACAAAAAAACTTTGATGTAAACATCTATTACTGTAAAATGCTTTTAACAATTGATCACCTGTGTCTCCTGGATGCCAAACTAATAAAGGAAACAGGTGCTTTAAAATAATCTGTCTCTGATAAAGTTTAACATGTTTCAAAATCCATAGGGACAGGCTGGATCTACCTCAGATAAATGTCAACATAAAATAATAATGATTCTTTTATCTCTCTGTTTTTTTCTGTGTTACCAGCATCTTGTCAAACAGAAAGTTTCCAGCCACAGCCAAGAAGGATACATGTCTCCAGAGCAAACGGATGACAGACAGCATCCCACAACACCTGTCTACCTCGGAAGACTCCCCTTCTCCATTTCCCGAAGAGCCAACCGACGTCCAAAAGTCAGCTGGAAGCAGTTTTTGATAGGAACGACGCCCCTATTCCCATCTACCTGCTTTTTTTATAATAAGTGAAAGTCTGGGATGTAAGGATTCGGTCCTTAATTACGTCATCAGCCTGTGAAGGCGTCCCAGCCTAAAAAGTGGGCGTGCCCTCTGTATGCTTCCCTTCTCTTTCCTCTCTCTCCTTCTGTCTGTCCTCTCTCTCTCTCTCTCTCTCTCTCTCTCTCTCTCTCTCTCTCTTCCCCCCTCTCCCTCTCTCTCCCAATAAAGCTCTAAAAAGGTAACCATGGCTTGTGATTCTTCCAATCAGCACACTCTTCCGCTGGCATGGCCAACGCGGGGCAGTGGCCAGCCACAAGCACTGCAGTTTAACCAACACTATCTTGTATCATTCATTGGCCCTCGCTGACCCTCTGGGATGCTGGAGATCAGTCTGCTGGGCCTTGCACCTCACCATGAGATATGAGTGTATGGCCCCCGCCCCCACCACTACCACCAACCCATGGCTTGGGTTCATTCCTCTGCGGCTGCTCACACCATGCCACAGCCAGAGGGGGTCCTTCTCTCCCACCCTGCTGCACTGCTACTCTGTTTCCTCCACAGCACTGCCTCTGAGCTCCAATGCATTAACTGTAAAAGTTTTCCAGAAAAATTTTTCTCAGTCTCCTTTTCACAAAGTCTATTTTCTATGTGCGAATGGAAATGTATGATTGATATGGCCATTTATATTTCTTTCTGACTGACTTTTTTTTTTTTCAAGACAGGGTTTCTCTGTGTAGCTTTGCGCCTTTCCTGGATCTCACTCTGTAGACCAGGTTGGCCTCGAACTCACAGAGATCCGCCTGCCTCTGCCTCCCAAGTGCTGGGATTAAAGGCATGCACCACCACCGCCTGGCCTGACTGACTTTTAAAGGCTTCAATTTATCTGCTCAGTTTATTTTTCGGGAAAAAAACCACATGAACATGTGGTCAGGCATCATATTTGATAGGGATGATCATGTGGTCAGGTGGCACCATCTTAAATAAGGGCAATCATGTGGTCAAGCTGCCATCTTAAATAAGGTCAAAACAGATAGTTCATATGTCCTCACCACTATCTTTACTAAGGACAGCAAAAAGTCACTCCCTGTCTGTGGCTCAAGCATGGGCAGGGCACTGGTGTTCAGGCCATCTCTACCGGGGAGAGGCCAGGAAATTGCTCACACCACATATTGTTTTACCATTGTTTTATGGATTGAGAAAAGACCTCTGGTCTTGGCCTGGTGTTTCTCAGCAGCTGCTCTCAGGCTCAAACAGGTGGGGCCTGGAGACCCATCCTTACATGCTAGCAATACAGTCAACTTGCCAGCCCATTTCATTGCCTGACTCAGTTGTGGGCAGGGGCACCATGTTCCTATGCAGGATAATGTAGCAATAATGTAGCTTAAGAGATTTTAAATCTTTTTAAAATGCCATGTACTTTATTTTTGATATTGCAAGAAGACATTTGAGAGATCTTGAACCTTTCCTTGGGAACAGTTATTAGGAAATGGTTCAAGATATAAATACCAGTTATACATACTTTTTAACACAAATTTGTAATTCTGCTAGGACTCAAGGGTATGAGTCCACTTCTGCTGTTTTGCTCTTCTATGATATGGATTTCAGTACTGATTGATAATGCCAATTTATCTAAAACTTTTTTTTCCTTTTATAAAATAATTCATATAAGCCTCAGAGGATCAAAAGAAGCCATTGGATCCACTTCACAGAGGTCAAATGAGCTCCAGATAAATGAGTTTCCTCACCTGTCTATTCCTGAGGATGGTATTTCTCTCCCTCCTGGCCTCCCTTTCCCAATCACTAAGACCATGAGCCAAAAGGCTCCAAATAGATTCATAAATTTTAACTCCCATCTCTAGTCTATATTTCAGCAGGTTGGCAGAAACATCAAAGCAGCAGTTGTGGGCCACAATCTATAGCACTTTCCTTGCTATGGATGCCAGCAGAGACTCTTGTCTATGTGATGTGGACCAACCCAGTCAAATGTAATTATTTCCTTTCTCTACAGCTAGGTCAGATGACCACATGCCTGAGTTCCCTCCTTTCCTTTTACTAGCCAGAGTCCTGACCACCTGCACCCCACTTCAGCTTGAAGCAGCAATGGCTAATATGTCATCCTGTGGTCTCTGTTCCCAGGACAGGCTGGAGGGCTGCATTAAGGGTGGAAACCCTGGCATAGAGTCCACCCAGAGGGTCTTTTCCTTTTCTCAAAGGATCCTTTTCTCAGAGTTGGGCTATATCCTGACTTGCAAGTCCCCTTTCTCCTGTTTCCCCTGTCAATCTTCTTTGCCCTCTCAGGAGAGAGCTTAAGAAATAATTATTTCTATATAAGTCATTCAAGATTGTAGTCTGGCTATACTCAGGGATCAGAACTACAGCTACAGGGCATTAAAAGTGGTAGTGGATTCAGATCACTGCTGACAGCTTAGAGAATGTCTCTCCTCGCTCAGGGTCTATTCGGGCTTAAGAATGTAGACCTCCCTGTCCTTGCTGACTTTATTGGGCTGTGACCAACAGGGAAACCTGTATATTCAGATTTAATTTATATATATGCTCTCAAGTTACATATATACTCTCAAAGATATATATATAAAACAGATTTTGTTCCCCCCAGTCCTCAAACACCTGTAGAGATCTGAGAAAATAGCATTTAATATAAAAGCTTTTGATGATAGGGAGACATGTTCAACTCCTGGCAGCATCCTGTATCTCCTCCAAGAAGATAGATGACTACAGAAGAACTTCAACCTGGAAGCTCATGGCAAGGCTGGCCATGCAGCAAAAAGCTGATATCCTGTCCAGACTGTGAATAAGAGGAGGAATAGGGATTAGTTTTACTCTCTGTCAAGACAGGTAGGATGACCTCCCCAAACTTCTACTTCACAGAAAAAATCTGTTAGATCTTCTGGGCCTATCAGTTGAAACTGCTGCCTTTGGACTTCTGTCCCCCGACGACCACAGAAAGACTTGGGATTGCTGCCTAGGTAGCTGGGAAGCTGTCTCACTTCTTAAATTTATCCTTCTCAGATCTGACAATGTTTGATGACTAGGGTATCAGTTTAACAGCTCCAGTCCCAAGATTATATGTGTGTGTGTGTATGTATATATACATAAGTATATATATACATAAATATATATATATATATATAATATGCACTCTCCAATAACAGACATGTATTCCTCATTCACAGACTTCATGGTACAGAATAGACTGGTTTCAGATATAACTCCAGAGGTTCAAAGTTTTAATACTGATAAATGCAGCTTTGATAAACCAATAGAACATTGACTACAAAGCATTCTTAAGAGCCCTTAAATGGATTTTTAACCATTTTGCTATGAAAAAATCTATTCTAGGGGTTGGGGATTTATCTCAGTGGTAGAGCACTTGCCTAAAGGCCCTGGGTTCGGTCCTCAGCTCTGAAAAAGAAAATCTATTCTAGCTGTCTTACAGATACCTACAAGCTCCTGGGAAAAGTTCTGCTACTGTATCAAGAAATCTGGTCTGATGAAAACCAGCAATCTCCAGAGCCCATTTTTGACCTCACCCATTTTGGAGCAGATTTTGCAGTTTCCCTCCTCCTGCCTGGGCCAAGGGGCTCCCCAGATATGCCAGCCCCTGCACCAGCTGGCACCAGCTCTGAGGATACCAACCCCTAAATGAGGATGCCAACTGGGATGGATGAACCCCCCCCACATCCAGAGAAATGGCAGATGTGATGGCTTCTGTACTCCTAAAGAACATGTCCTTCAATTCACTGCCAGTACTACCTCTCTACTCAGGTGGGCACCTGCCCAGCAACTGGAACCTGGTTTTCCAAGCTGTCCCAATGAAGGGCATATTCATTCACTCTCATGTCTCACTCACTCACCCTTGCCTCTTCTGGACAACCAGGGCACTTCTCTGTCCCATTCTTTCTGGCGGTTATCACTCTTCCCAAGGCTAGCCCAGTTCATGAGGCCAATGATAATAATCTACTTTTTCTCCTAGCAACCTCAAGGAACAGACGCCTGCGATCTCCACGATGACCGCCAACCATGCTTCTTCACTTCCGCCTCCCGTCCTGTGTTACTCCCGGCTTCCTCCTCCTCACCTCACCTGTTTTCAAGTTGAAGCAGTCTCAGGAATTCAGCACCCTTGTTCTCCCACTTGCTATCCATAACTCACCTTTTTATAATCATCAAAATGGAGGAATGTTAACATTCTGACCCACCCCATGAAATCCTGCCCCTTGGCCCCGCCCTGCATCCTGACCTAAAAGCCTCATTTTAAGGAAAAACCCTCCCTTTCCTCTTTCTTGCTTTTACTCCCATGAGGTATTCTCTCTCTCTCTCTCTCTCTCTCTCTCTCTCTCTCTCTCTCTC
>CABHPH010152453.1:45935-66696 GCA_902168325.1 Peromyscus nudipes | reverse complement strand
AAAGGTATCCTGGCAGTTGAGCTCAGATGGAAAGGTATCCTGGCAGTCAGGAGCCAAGGAATACTACAGTCACCATAAGCATAAAGCTTACAGCCCTGCTCCAGGGAAAGATTTCCCCAATGCAAGTGTAACAACTCTGTTCCAGCAGGGGAGGATTTCAAACCCCTGCAAAGTTGTTACAGTTCTGCTCTGCTCTGCTCCAGAGAAGTGTTACAGGTCTGCTCAGCTAGGGGGAAGTTTCCCCAGTGATCTGCTCTGCTCTGCTTTGGCTCATGCTCTGCTGTAAGCAGACTTTTCTTTCCCATCTGTCAGTTCCCAAATGACTGACATGGAGACTCAATAGTAAGTAAAAATGCTTGGCCATAGCTCAGGCTTATTACTAACTAGCTCTTACAACAACTTAAATTAACCCATTTCTATTAATCTACATTCTGCCACGTGGCATCACCTCTCTTTTACCTTGCACCTCCTGTTTCCTCTTCTGTCTGGCTGGTGACTCCCCTGACTCCACCCTTCTTCTTCCCAGTGTCCTTCATCTGGTTTTCCTGTCCAGCTATTGGCCAGCCAGCTTCTTTATTAGACCAGTCACAGCATAATTTACACCGTGTACAAAAGGATTATTCCACAGCATTGCTCTGCCCTGCTTTGGCTCTGTTGACCGTTGTTACAGCTGGGCTCACTCCAGTGAAAATGTCACACCACACAACAAAACTCACTTGAGATTTATTGGGAAGGAAGAATCCAGAAGGGTGGCTGCCTCTAGGGTGAGGAGCAGCAAATTGAACAGGGTACAGAGCTTATATAGCATTTCTTAGGGGATGGGGGGGGGGCGGGCAGAGCTTTCCAGGATGGCTTGGAATTAGTGGATTTTTATGGTCTGATTCTGAGTCAAGCTCAGGGATTAGTAGGATTCTGTGCTCAGGGACCTCAGAGATTGGTGGGATTCTGTGCTCAGAGATTGGTGGGATTTTGCAGCCTGACTCAGGGGCAAGCTCAGGGATTGGTGAGATTTCAAGCCCTGGTCTTAGGGTCAAGGCCTTTGGCCCTTTTCACCCTACAGGTATAACAGGTGAGCCACCATACACTCCTGGCATTTATGTGGGTACTGTTGAAAACTTGTATTTCTGTCATTTTGTTGATTTTTTTTTTTTTTTTTTTAGTGTTTGAGATTGTCATAGTCTTTACTTGCTAAACTGTTATTCTGTTGTGGTTTATTATTTCCTATAACATGGATGAGTTTGTCTTTTTCTTTATACTAAAGGATTCCTTCAAGAATTTAGCGTCAAGCACTGGCCCTCATGTCTGGCCTAATGCCGTAAGTTGGGAGTACGAAAGCTCTGTGTCACACTGTCAAACCCCATGGGCTGGAAGGGTGCCCAGCTGTGTGTCACAAATCCCTTTATCCTGTGTGGATCAGGGAAAGTGTTTTTTCTTCAGTTATGTCAAATAGTTTTTCTGTGTATAGGATTCTGGGCTAGTGATCCATCCTATCTTTTAAAGATTCTCTTGAGGAATTTGTTATTAGTCTAATGGGCCTGCCTTTTATGTGACTTTATGTTTCTTATAATTTACAACATACTTTGTTCCGTATCTTTAATGTTTTATTCACAATATGATATAGGAAAGTTCTATTCTTGTCTTTTTTTTTCCAACTTCCTCTTGTGCCTGACTGGGCATCTCTTTCCTTAGATATGAGAAATATTCTGCATACATTTAGTTGAAAATGTTTTCTGTGCCTTTCACATGAAATTCTTCTCCTTCTCCATGCTCATGATTTGTAGATCTGGTCTTTATTCATAGAGTCCCATACATTATGTTTACCCTTTCTTATTAATTCATCTTTGTCATTGCCTGTATATTCCAGTTCATCTATCTTGTTTTCATCCCTACTGTTCTGTTCTCCCCCAGCTGTATTCTCCTTATTCTGTGGAGCTTCCTATTTGACGTAGTGAACTTGGAATTTCTTGTGTTTCACTTGTTTTTATGTTTTTCTTATTCCACTCTCATATCCTGTGTTGACTTGTTTCTTCTTATTTTTTTTTGTGGGGGGGGTTTTCGAGACAGGGTCTCTCTGTGTAGCTTTGCGCCTTTCCTGGATCTCGCTCTGTAGACTAGGCTGACCTTGAACTCACAGAGATCCGCCTGCCTCTGCCTCCTGAGTGCTGGGATTAAAGGTGTGCGCCACCACCGCCCGGCTGTTTCTTCTTATTTCATGTGTGTGGGTATTCAGCCTACATGTATGTCTGTGCATCACATGCATGCCGTGACTGTGGAAGCCAGAAGAAGGGATTGGATCTCCTGGAACTGGAGTTACAGGTGGTTTTGAACCTCTGCCTGGGCGCTAGAATTTGAACAAAGTCCTCTGCAAGAGCAACAAGAACTTTAACTGCTGGGAGATGGCCAGCCCCTCCATCTTATTTTTTGAGATAAGTCTTTTACTGAACCTGGAATTTCTTGGATTGCCCAGACTGGCTGGCCAGCCAGCTCTCAGGATCCACCTGTCCCTGCCCTTCCAGTACAGGGGACACAGACATACACCACCATGCCTGTATTTTATGTGGGTGCTGGGGATTAGACTGACTGAGCCATCTACCTAACCCCAGACTCCTTCATTTCTTTTAGCTGTTTTTGTTCTCATAGAATTCACCCAGGTGTTTATTTATGTCCTCTTTGATATTTTTTGAATAACTTACCATCATTCTTTTGAATTAATTATTTGGGATTTCATATAACTTACTCTCATTAAAGGACATTACTGTGGGATAAATGATTTTTTTGGAGGAATCATTTTGCCTTGAACTTTCATGTTTCTTGTGTTTTTACATCGAGACTTGCACATCTGGTAAATCTTTGGGGTGTTGTTGTTGTTGTTGGGGTGTTGTTGTTGTCCTTCTCCTCCTCCTCCTCCTCCTTCTTCTTCTTTTCTCCTCCTCCTCCTTCTTCTTCTTCTTCTTCTTCTTTTCTTCTCCTCCTCCCCCTCCTCCTCCTTCTTCTTCTTCTAAATCACCCCTGTTATTTCATTTGAAGTGATTGCAATGTAGGAAAGTGACTGAGTTGTAGTAAGGTTATGGTGTTGTTTTCTGCTAGACTCCATGTCTAGCCCAGTAGTTAGACCCTCAACCCATATGTTCAGGCACCAGGCTTAATCCCTACTACACTCCTGAAGGTAGAACACTGTTTGCAAAAGCAATCATTATCAAAGATAGGCCAGCTCATTGTGAAAATACAGTAATGGTCAAATAAAAAACAATCACCACCAAATGCTAGTCATTTTAGGAAGTAAAGGAAAACTGATAGTGCCTTGTGCACTAAGATGTTAGTTATTATGTATAAGTGGGAAGGGAAAGCAGATTGAGACTAGTGATTAGTATTGGCTTGATGGAGAAAAGTGGAGAAGGGGGAAAAGTAATAGAGGGACCAGTGAGGAGAGGTAAAGAAATCCAAAAGGCAGTCAAGAACAGCCCTATCCTGTAGGAAGCGGCAATAACAAAACTGCACACGCAAACCAAGCTATTATGTTCTTGAGGAAAGCCTGTCCACAAAGACAGGAAAGAAAGTCTAGAGTTGGAAAAAAAGGAGACAGCAGAAGATACTATTGTTTTTCCTAAAAGGGAAGAAAGAAGCCCTAGCCTGAGGGCCTTGGTGTGCCAAAGCCTGAGCACTAGGCCTGGGGTGCCCAGTGCAGCCCAGGTGAGCATGGGAGAGCACTGGGTCCTCTCTGCGCCTGCAGCTCTGTCACCGTTATGGCTAGCCTTCAGTGCCTTTCCTAACCCGGGGTTGCCACCTCAGTCTTGGGTCTGGGGTCTAGGCATAATCTCAGAGACCTCTCTTGCTGAGAGCTGCTGGTAGCAATGGTTTTACCAGAGACTGTGGGAGTATACAGCAGGTGACAACTAGTACTCAACAGGTTGACCCACCAGACGAATAACTCTCTGATGGGGAGCCCAACCTGGCAAGGACTGTGGGGTCACTGACTGTAAATGACCGGTTGCTCCTGTCTGTGATTCCTCTCATTTGCCACTACATTTCTTCCCTAAGAACTGCCATGGTGTTTTCCCACTGCTTGTATGTTTATCTCATGTATATATTCCATCTATTGGGCATGCTTATAGCTGTGGATGGCCAGGAAGATGATTTCTGCTTAAGCTGTATAATTCTAGTGAATAGGAGTAATACTAGGATATTTTTCATTACTCATACCAACATAGGAAGATGGCAATGTTCTGAGCTACAAGACAGCCTTTTACTCATCTTGCTAAGACCTCAGAGCAAATTTAAAATAGACTGAGTTGCCCGTGGAGACGATTTTCTCAAGGACAGATCCCCAAGTGTCTGTTGAACCAAAGTCAGGCTGATACACTGAGACATGGCTTCCTGTACAGGTCCTCTTGGCAGTTGGCTTTCTGCATGTACTCCCTACTTCAAGGTTCAGCCAACTGTTTATCGTTTAAGTCCTGAATTTCAATGTCACTTTCTGTCTGGGAACCCTGACCACTTAGAGCTATGTGCACAGCCAAGCCTTACTCACTGACCAGTCAGCACCACCTCCCTAGCCTGAGAGAAACTCTGTGACTTGTCATGTGTTATGAGAATGGGTCGGACCCTGAAAATGTAACACATAATTGTCCGGAGTTTGGCTGTTGAATTGTGTGTGTGCTGAAAGGGAGGTGTAGCTGAGTGTGTAGAGAATGTGTGGAGAATGTATGAAGATTTGTAACTGTGTAGAGACAGAGATGTGTATGTAGGACAGAGATGTGTATGCACAGGAAAGTGAATGAGTGAGAGAATGAATGAGTAAAGAGTGAGTGGATGATGTAGTAGTGTGTGTAGGACTGTAACAGGGTAGAGAGAAGAAAGATGTAACTGTGAAAAGAAATGTAACTGTATATAGAAATATATGGCTGTGTATATAGATGTATATAGATATAAAGAGGGATATATAGCAGTATGTAAAGAATATAGCTGTGTGGAAACAGATTGTCAGAAGATTTTTTAGGTTGAAGTAAAAGAGAAAGTTACCATCAGAAAGTATGTGTGTTTCCTTATTTACCCCTCAGATAGAAGTCTAGCCCTCGCCACATTCATGGATTTTTTTTTCTTTTTTTTTTCTTTTTTGTATACCCTGGTGCTGACTGGAGGCTGGACCTCTAGTTAGCAGTACTCACTATTTGGGGTGGATACTGTGACCTCAAGGATGATATAGCTGTCTGTGGAAGAGTCACCACCATCTCCTAATAAACTGGGGGCAAGGGCAGCATTGTTCTCTCTGGTGAACTTGTTGAACCCACACCGGAAGTAGCAGTGACAGCAAACCAATTCCAGAATCTAAGTTCTCTTCCAGTGTTCTCCAGGCTCCTAATCTCTAGCACCTCACGTGGTGGAATGGGGACCCCAAAGGATGAGCTGCAGGAGGCCTGGGACATAGCAGTCTGGCAGTAGTCACTAGGAAACACCCAGTTTATTGGAGACTTGTGTCTGTTACCCTTCAGACTCTGGCCCTAATCAGATTTCCACCTTGCAAACACTGAGTGGATCCCATTCTGTTCCTCCCCGCACAGCTTTGCACATCTGGTGAGTCTTTGATTTGTTTTCTTCTAAATCACCTGTTCTTTCATTTGAAGTGATCGCAGTATAGGAAAGTGACTGGGTGGTAGTAAGGTTATGGTGGTGTTTTCTGCTAGACTCCATGTCTAGCCCAGTAGTTAGACCTTCAACCCTCATGTTTTGAAGGGTATTGCTGGTGAGGTTTCTGTGTCGTCCCAGGATACTTGCTGTGAGTTCTCTGTGTGTGACTGATGGAAGGCCTGGAATTGCCAAGCCCCTAACTCGGCAGGGATCTTTTTTAAAATGTCATACTTGGGCTGCTCCTGTTGAGTGCTGCTCTGGTCAGATGCCCAGCAGAAACCCCCTTGTTCTTTATGACTGAATAATACTCTGTTGTGTGTAGAATGAGAATTTTAATATTTTGACATGAATGCCACTCAGCAATCTCTGCAAGTGGAGTTGGGCCTTGGCTAGTTGTATGTTAGTCTACCATCCTTAAGGACAAGCAACTACTACTTATTAAGTACTGTGTTTCCAGTACTCAGCTCAGCAGATCTGTACAGCAATATTCCAAGACAGTCATTTTCATTGTCATCATGGACAATAAACAAATAAACAAAATTCACTAAGAAATTTCACCAAAGACACTGCCACTTAAGTTACAGAGCAGGGACTCCAGCTAAAGGTCAGCATGACTCAGAAGGTCTGGTCTTTCCATGATTTCATGGTTCTTCCCAAAACAAGTGAAGTCATCTGGTCACCCCAGCTTTCAGATTATACATTAATATAACAGACACTGGGTCAACCAGTCTAATATGTCTGACTGGGCTTAGGACTTGAATAGTAACCTCCAGTGGTAATACCAGATTCCAGTCAGATACAGAGGCTGGCGGCATTACTCAAGGGTAGCAGCCATGGCAAGATGCCTCCAAGCTGTTGTAGAGAGGGCAAAGTAGACTCCCGCACCTCTCACTTGTACTGTGGCCTAGGAGGAGATTGGGGTCTCCTCTCCTACTTTAGCTCTCCAGAGCTTGACTGCAGTGTGTTGCTGTTTCACTTCTTAACCTGACAAGATTTAGATTATGTGACATTTATATGTTTATTTCCCAAGTGGAAGAAATCCGCTATATCTTCTATGTTGATGGTATAAATTTTAAATCCATACTTTCCTAGAACGATTAATAATTTACCAAATTTGGGGAAATGCAGGAAAAATTCTCAGGTACTTAGTTAACAGAATTATTACATTTAATTCATTTATTGGGGGATGACATGGACACTTGTAGGGGTCAGCTGGTAAATTACAGGAGTCAGCTCTCTCCCTCTATCATGTGGCTCTTGGGGATCAAACTCAGGTTATCAGGCTTTGGCAGCAAGCGTCTTCACCCACTGAGCCATCTCACTAGCCCTCAGATAATTCTAAAGAACATTTTCCAAACATATTAATACTTCACTAAAATCTTTTAGGGGCTTTTGGATAATATGCCATTCCTTTCCGTTATCCACCGTACCTCAAGTCTTTGTGCATTTATGCAAGACCAGCCTTGTAGCTATTCTCTGTTATTTGTAGACGTGCAGACTGACTTGTCCATTACCAGGCTCTTACCAGGTTAGGTTTCTTTCATTCATAGAAGAAATTGTATCACTCAATCATGTTTTGAAATTTCCAATAGGCACTAGTTACTTGTTGTAGAATAAATAAAAACTTAATTTCAAAACCTGTTTTCATGTTATATACCAGTATGTATTGTTCTTATGTTTTTCGAGACAGGGTTTCTCTGTGTAGCTTTGCGCCTTTCCTGGATCTCACTCCATAGACCAGGCTGGCCTCGAACTCACAAAGATCCGCCTGCCTCTGCCTCCCGAGTGCACCGCCCAGCCTGGATCACTTATTTGTATTGATAATCTGACATTTCTATATGGCACAGGCTACATTAGCTCGTTCTATCTTCTAGGGTACTGAAAGTTCTTCACTTTTCAACTTACGAAAACTTGCTTCCTGTGTAATTTGAATCTGAGTTCCTGCATTTCCCTGGATGCTTTCTCCACTGCTTTCTCTGGTTCCTACTATGCATATTTTCAGTTTGGGCTTTTTGTTGTTGCACACACAGATTTTTCTTTGCTAAATTAACAACTCTCATCTCTTCTTACCACATTGATTTTAAGAAACACTTGCTAATTTTTGTAACATCTGAGACTAGTCTGCTTTGTGTGCTCCCTTGGAGATTGGACTTTGATTCTTAATGTTTTCTACTTTACTTTTTTCTATTACTATCCAGATTTGTTTAAATTTTAAAACATCTTGTGAATTTTCATGACACCAGAAAGAGTTTTTTTTAATCAGCCCTTATACTATATACTGAATTTGTTCCATGTCTGTCATCGTAAAAGTGGGACTGGTCAGTCACTTGTTTCACTGTCAACAACACATCCCTACGGTGGCCGTTTAGGATGATGATGGTAATTCTTCTTATCCTTCAGATTCTTCTAAAGTTTTCCTAGAATAATTAAAATAAGCAATTGCAGGAGAGTTGCAACATTTCCGCTGCCGTTGCCCATTCAGATTGGTCTTTTCCTCTTTCACCCTGGCGCCAGTTCCCTTCCCTCAGGACCACTTGCAGCTGCTACTGCAGCAAGAATGCCACTCCAGGATTAAGTAAACAGGCACCTGACACACACAAACTGTGAAGGCTTCAGGTAACTAAGAGAAATGTAAAACATCCCCGGTAACGTGAAGAGGTCACTGAACTTTTCCGAAGAACTAGACCTTATGAATCGGAATGCCTTCTTAGACTGTGAGCAGCAGGCACTCCTCTACTTACCCAGGGTCTTGAACAAAGGACGGCTTCTTTGGCTTACTTAGGATAGAAGACTAACTTCACTTTCCTTAATAATATTGGCTTTATGACTATTAGGAAAACGATGAAATGAAAGGTTTCTTTTCTGTTAGATTTGGATGTGGATTTTCATAATTATTTTAAATTTGTTACGCATAAGATTTAAGACATCTGACTACTCAGTGGGCTGAGACGGATGGAATGTCACACTGTCATCACATGGTAAGGCATGAAATGTATTTGCTTTACACAATCAACCTCAACTAAAAACAACCTCACACAGATATCCCTTAGTCAATAGATGGCATTCTGTAGCACTTGGCATTTTCATTTTTTCTAGAGATATTAAAAAATGCCCTCATTGTTTGTCTGTCTCTAGGAATTCCAGTAAACAAAATGTTTTTGAAAAGAATGTAAGCAAATTGTAGAGCAGTTGCCAAGATAAGAAATCAAGACACTTAGTTTCAGTCCAAAACATATTTTATGTTTTGAGAATAACTGTGTAGGTTGCAGAATGCATATTTCAAATGCAGTATAACCATCTGAACTTTACAGTGTTCAAAAAAGTTGATTGTTTCAGCTATTTGTAACAGAAACTATTTCAGAACTTCTAGCTCTGGTCTTTTGAAAGCAGCAGAGACTGTTTTCTTTAGTTAACTTCCATTGTAAAATTCATCTTGGTTCTAGGATTCTGAAGTTATCCAAGTCTTTAAGCTCTATGACAAGCTGAAGCCCCTTTTGTACTGGCACTATAAAATAGTTGGATGTGGCACTGCCTTTTCGTTCTGGCCACCACTGAGGTATTTTTAACAAAAATGTGTTTTGCTTCTCTCAACTCAGTCCTGGAAAATTATTCATCAAATTGGCTAAATCATTTTACTTCCTGAAGACTACCATCTTTTTGTCTTTTCATCTTGTAAATATCTTTGCGGGGAGGCAGAGACTTCAGTTTTAAAAGCACTCATTTGAGTTTGAAGATTCTCTTAAACATTCCCCCATGTGCTTTCCTAGATTGATTTGGAGATAGCTGTTAATTTTGTACCACAAATTCACATTAATGGACATTGCAACCCTCAGCCCTTAATATGGACTTGCTGTTGTGCATGCGGCGTGGGTCAGGCCTCTACTGTGGATGATAGTAATGTGCTTCTCTTCTGCCGATCCTCACTGCTGGGGGAATACTACCAACTGCTGGAAATGCTTACTTAAGAGCTGCCTTGGATTTCAGGAAAACCAAACAGGTTTATTACTTTTCAAAGTCTTTTACATAATTTTCTTCCATGATTTAAATTTTTATGCTTTACTTAAAGAATAATTTTCTTTTGAAAAAAATCTGTAGCACATGTGAAAATTATACATTTGGACTCACTTACTAGCAATTACGTGTTTAAAAGGTGTAAATAACGTGCAAGCAGACAGGACAAATATCCAGGTGTTCTTCTGTGCTGATGACACCAAAATTGAAAAGAAAGACTGTAATAATTCTGACTGGTTTGCTCTGCAGAAGATATTGATTATTTGTGTGTGGTGAGAGATTTGGAAAATTCAATTAAAGGAGTTGTGCAAAGGTTTCATAAATTTCCCTTCTCCAGCGTGTACACAGACATTGTTGCCTTTTAAATCAATGCAGCACTTCACAATATATTTTCTTTGAAACATAAAAATAAATAACATTTAAACAGTTCTGCTTACTACAGAAACAAATTTTATTTTCTGTGAAGCATTTAGTCATGTGCTATCACTGACTCATACACATTTGCCAGCTGTAACAAATTTTATGGACACTTCCCTGGAGACATTGCTCACATACTATGAATTTTTAAATGAACAAATGGTGAAGAAGGGATGTCAGCAATATAAAAATTGATCAGTTAAAAGATAAAAGCATAAGTAAAGAGATTTGTATGGTAGCCTTAATAGGTTTTATTAAATAAAAATACTATAAAAAGACAGTAATGAATAGACTGAGGACTGGCTGTTCTTGAGGAGGAGAATTATCCTGGCACATTTATAGAAATTGGTTTTTTGTCACCTGACAGGTGAACAGTTTCCATTTTAACCCTGAAAGGCAGAAAAACTCACCCCACCCCCAAGACTCACATCAAATTGCTAAGTGGCATACATATTTTAGACACATATATAACAAAGTATATTTACATTGTTAATAGCTAATTATGTTAGGTGGTTTCCTGTCCATCACAGACTCAAAAGAGAAGGGAGGTCATTTGTATTCACACTTAGTTTCAGCCCACTGGAATGTCTGGGCTCCTCTGCCACTTTCCTTCCACCAGATTGCTGTCTCCTCTCCTGCTTATCTAACTGCTCAGTCGGTCATGATGGCCCATCCTCTGGGACGCTCCCCATTCCCCCAGGTGCAGCACAGTTGCTACATGTTGTAGGCTCCCATGGTAGTTGTCAGTGTTTGTTAGTTACTGTTCAGTGTGTTTGTGTAGAGCATCATCACGCTCAGATTGCTGGCCTTTCTGTGGACTATTCTGTATTGCAGCCGCAGAGCCTAGGTCAGAATCTGAAGAGAGGGCTGGGTGTAGCTACAGCAGAGCACCTACACAGAGCCCAGATCAAAGGTCCTTTATGCAGTCCAGTGGATGGGTAAATGTATAGTCTAAGAATTTTAAAATATTATCTGTCAGAGATACCCAACAATAGTGTTGTCTGACTCTAAGAATTATCTAAGCATTTTCAAACACTTAAGGTTTTTTTTGGTTTCATTGAGTGAGTTGGTTGTTTATTTTGGACGGGGGTCTCACTGTGAAGTCCTAGGCAGCCCAGAACTTGCCATGTAGATCAGGCTGGCCTCAAATCCAGAGATCCACCTGCTTCTGCCTCCCAAGTGTTGGGATTAAAGGTTCAAATACTTAGGATTGCTCTGTTCATATACTTCATTAATTAATGTTTACAGAATGCCTGTTATGAATTAGTCTTCTGACCTTAGAGACACCAACAAGACAGACATTGTCCTGCCCTCAGAAGTAGAATCCAGCAAAAGAGCAAGTAACCATAATGAAGCATGAAAGTATAATAGCAATAGCATTACATGTTGATACTCTTTGTAATAATGTATAAGGCATACAACAAATATCTTGGCTATTATAAATTTAAAATATATATGCTGAAGTAGAACCAGAGTAACCTCTGAGATGTTGAAATAAAAATTATAAAGCCTAAACTTGTTTATTATGTAAAATAAAAGTTGAGGTTTTTTTTTTTAAAGATTTATCTATTTTTATTTTGTGTATAGATATTTTCCTGCATGTACGTAAATGCACCATATGCATGCAGTCCCCACAGAGGGTACTGAAGAGGGCATCAGATCCCATAGAACTGGAGTTGTAGATGGTTGTAAGCTGCTGTATGAGTGCTGTATGACCCTGGGTCTTCTGTAGGAGCAGTGAGTGCTCTTAACTGCTGAGCCAGCTCTCCAGCCCCCAACTTTCGTTTATTTTAATTTCACTTGATTCGGTATTTACTTTGTATCATATAGTGTGGCAAGTTATTCTGAACTCTTTTCATCTCTTTTTTTCATGTAGGACATCATCTTGACAGCTTTGAATTCTTTAAAGCCATTCTGAACTGAGGTAATGTCTTGCTTTTCTAATTCAGCTAACCTTGCTAAATTTCACTGTTTTGTTCATGTAAAAACATTTAACTTACATTGTAAGATTTAATTAATTAGTTGGCTATAGCTTTCCTCTACAGCCATTACTATTTTGTAAAGAGAATCTTTTTCTGGTAGCTAACTATAACATATAAACTATCAGTATGTCATGATGTGATATGTTCAGTAGTTCACTAGATGGAATATGCCTTGCTTGCTTTGGACATATTCTTCATTTCATCCACACCTCTGACTGGTCCTCACCCTCGTGAAGAGGGCTTCCATCCCAAGAGTAAACCAGTCTCAGCTGCTATGCTATCTCAAGTATATCTATTTCATCACTTCTCCATCAAAATTGTTCTTCCTCTACCTTTCTAGGGTTTACAGCACTCAGCCCAGCTTAAAAACTCAAAACAATTCATAAGTGATACGATGTAGCAGCATTTTAGATGTGGAGACAGAATTTTGAGCTATACTAAGTCATACAAGTTCAGACTCTCGTTCTAGGGTTCTGACCCATTGCACAAAAATTGTGACTCTAATGAGGATCAAAGTATCAGCTTGGAGAAGTAGATGTCCCATAGGGAAAGCCCTCTGGCACAAAAAAGTTAGTAATTAACATGGACCGGGCCTTAAAGCAGAAGTGTGATCACCTAGAATTCACACCAAATTAAACTTGAACTCAGTGCACAGCCCCAAACCTGAGGGGAAAGCTTGGTTGTTAAGTCTGTGAAGACCACAGACCTGCCTTGTGTTCATGATTGCAACTGGCCATGTGAGGACAAGGTACTCTCCTGACCGCATGCAGCTAGGAACACAAAGGCCCATGAACTTGAGATAGGCAGCGATAGTGAAACTACACATGAGAAAGAATGGGGTGTAAAATTAATGACCTATAATATCAGTAAAATGTAGGCCAGTCAATGTTCTGGGTTCTGCCTTTCATGAGGTGTAGAGCAAGGAATAGTTGATAATAGATATAAACACTGCTTTCTGCTGTGAGTGCCAGCGAAGAAAAGCAGTGTTTGAAAGTTCACAACAGACATAGATCAGCTCAGGAAGGCGTGACAAGGGAAGTAGTTAGACTGGGGACTTGACACCAGCTCGAGCAGTGTGGTGCACACAGCCATAATCCCAGCTGTGAGAAGATGAGCTGTACACCTGGGCTTCACAGCAAGCATGTCTTAAGGGTGGGAGGGACCATCCTACTAATTCTGCTCTCCATTATCTCTGGCCAGGAGCCATTTACATTCTATTAATAGGTGCCCTGGACTTTAATAGCTAGAAGAACTGAGAAAACCTGCTCTCTGTTTCTCCTTTAAGTCAGGATTCCACTAATATAGCCAGGCCTGACCGCACTCCTCCTCACTCCTCCTCCTAAGAGCTGGAATGACAGACATGTACTAAATATACCTGGCTTCAAAAACATGGGTGATTTTGATGGGTTATATAAATATGCCTAGGTAAGCACAAAATGTCAGAAAGTGAGACTAAGGAAAGGCTCAGGGCAACACAGACGGTCGCCAACCTCATACAGCCAGAGATGGCCCAGCAGCGAAGAGTATGAGGACAGCAAGTATCTGGAGTATGCCGTAGAATATTTGGTTGCCATGAAGGACGAATACTGCCACTATCTGTTATACCTTAACATGACTCTTAGTAAGTTTTCTGCTTGGTCCTGGATTTGACTTCAAAATCAAAATAGTTCTCCCAACAATCAGGATCAGCTGATGAACACTTTTTCTGCAGTGTCTGATATTACAAAAAAATAATGTTTTAAAATCCAAAGATGTTTAATGCCAACTCTGCTACCTACCTATAACCCTATTCATGTCCTAGGTTCCCCTCAGCCTGAATTGTAAATGGGGCTTGTGATCCTCCTCGGTGAGAGTAAATTAGCCTAACTAGCATCTCCTCTATGGTAATACTAATAAGAGCTTCTCTCCTTTCTAGTGTTACTGTTACCTTCACGTCTGACAACTGTGTCAATCTACATGGGTACTAGTCAACCCGTAAGAATGCAGACCAGACCGAAATGAAGAGTCAGTGAAAGTAGACTGTTAAGTTTACAACCCATCTTCTAAGACAAGAAATGGAGTATTTGTGGATTTTCTAAATAGGAAAAAATAAACGAGTCCATTGTGCACTGCCTTTTTATGCAAAAATCTGTGTGTGTATGCTGCGGGGCGGGCAGGTATATATTTACCATGGTACAGGTCCTCACACATCAGCCCATCTTCCACCTTAAGACGGGGTCTCTTGTTCACCGGTGTATACACCACTTAGCTGGCCTGTGAGCGCCCAGTGAGTGATGGGAGTACAGATACATGATGCTGCTGCCTCTGGCTTTATCTGGGTTCTAGTGATCCACATGCAGATTCTCACATTGAGCCATCCCCCAAGCCCACCACTGTTCGTGACTTCTAACTGCTGGTGAACACGAGGAGGGCAAGAGCCACGTGCCTGCAGGAAGGTTTGTTTCATCAGTTGCCAGTATCTTCCCTGACGCAGTGCTCTTAAGTCTAAATGAGATCATCTGTCACCACTAGGAGTCCCCAGTGGGACACACTGAGTAGGAATCTATCCCAGTCACCACACAGGCCCTTCTTGGCAGCTGTTGAAGAAAGCACCTGCTGGAGTCCCTTAAGCCCTGTAGACAAAGGCATCTAAATTGTGTTTTCAGTGGGTCCTGTTAGAGTATCAAAATTCTCTCAAAAGTATTTCTCATATTTCTTTACACAAAAATAAAGAGTGCTGTCAGAATAGCTAACTAATTTGTGAAGGTGAATCTTACTCAGAAACTCAAAAAGAAGCAAATGGAAGCTTATCAGTATCTAAAGTAGGTACCAAATTACATGGCAAATAGCATTTAAATAATTTCTTAAGTGATGCATGAGATAGATATATGTTAATCTGGAAACATTCATGTTGATGTAATAACCATCTTCTATATCCCAAAGGCACTTGGAAGAAATGCACTCACTGTGAACAGTGTCTGCATCTGCCCGATCATATTTAAAGGCACAGAAGAAATGTGTGTAATGAATCTGCCCAGTAAATACCAACTTGTAGCACTAGGCAGGTGCAAGTCTAGATAAAATTTCTTGCAGCTAATTTAAACTTTCTACACACACCACTGGATAATCTCAATGTAAATAATACATTTCTTCTTGACCCTTTAAGCCTTGCAGTACAGGACAGTCCTGACTTCTGATGCTCATCACCTATGTTCCTGTCCACGTTTAACACTTGTGGATAGAGTAATGATTCTACCTTTGTAGAGTAACATACTTTACTGAAACTCACAATACACCAGGCAAACCAGGAACCAGCTTTCCCCTGTACAGTCCCAGCCAGTTTTTAATTTACAGGTTACTTTGTGTTTATTGGAAATTTGGTAGTATATGGTGGAACTGGTGTCTCCGGTGTGTGCTGTTCTACTCTGGGGACAGTTGTCTCTGCTCAAGAGAAAATTATTGCGAATGTTTTAAGATTTCATACATTTAGAAAACACTGTAATGAATCCAGGACGGACATTTTAATATTCAGTTGGTTTTGACTAAATTCAGACTCCAATGAATTTAAAGCAAAGACCTTTACTATCAGGCAGAACGTGACCCCTTCCAGATTACTTGAAGCATTAGCTTAGATGTGTGATTCTGTGGTGTTTGCATTACAGCCTGTTTGCACCATAGACTGTCACGTCTTTATAACATAGTTTCGAACACTTGCATACTTAAACACTGCTACAAGGAAGTAAGTGCTGTTCTCTTGGTACTTGCCCTAAGTAAGTTTTGACAAAATTAGTCTAAGATGTCACTTGATGCAGTATTACTTTGAAAATAAAAATTTTGTATGAAAATGTGAAACAAAAATCAAGACTGAAAAGAACTCATTTTCCACTTAGAAACATTTCAGATTGATATCTTAAAGGTTTTTAAAAAAAATCTGTTACTATAAATGGCATAGGTCCTAAGCAGTGGTTCAGTCTCAGTCAACTACTCAACCTAATTGCCTTCTGGGTCTCCAGGAACTACTTAAGCAAGAGTTTTTGTATAGCTGTTGGCTAAATATCAAGGATACTTTTTAATATGATCCTTCAAATATGTTACCTAAAACATACTAATCTAGATTGTTCTAACAGTGAAAACTGGGGCCCAAGCCAAAACATTGTATAAAGTCCCTGCATTGGTCAGAAAACAGGGTGAAGAAGTAGACTGGTTTCACATGTAATGAGTTATGTAGGGATGTGTTTAACGCAGTTACTGTGTGTTTGACCTCTTGATATACTGAGCATCTGCCTTTCAGAACAGCTGGGTCTGCTGAGAATCATTTCCCAGTTCTCTTCATTATAGATCATATGACTCTCGCTTTATCACCCTTAGAGGCCACATGAAGGACAAAGCAGAAGGATCCACACACAAACTAATGTTTATATGGGGGGAGAAGGAGGGGGTGTACCTGGCCCGGATAGTCCAGTCAACAAAAAAGAAACCAGTTGAGAATTGGAACCATTGTGTTTCTCTACCGTTTTTTTTAGCCATCTTTTGTTCCTTCTTATTGAACAATGGACTGTTTGGCTGCCTTGACCTTTGTGCATGTCTTGCTCCCTTACTTAGGGTTTATGATTTGGACAGATTCCGCCCCCCGCCAAAGGCCTCAAAGGATAAAGATTCTAGTGACCTTCATATGATACATGAACCCACACCCTATTCTCTTGCTTTAAGAAGCAAACCTGAGTGCATTAGCAGTGAAGAACACTGCATTTCTCAAAAATGCCTCTTCACTCAAAAATGTATCTGAAAAGAACACGGAAGTCTTCATTTTTTGACAGATAAGAAAACAAGGCTTCCTATCTTTACTTAATTTTGTAAGTAAGTATCTATAAAACCTCCTATGTTCAGGCTAGCCTCGAACTCATGATCCTGATGGTAGCTCCCAAGTGCTAAGATTACAAGTGTGTACCAGCAAGCCTGGCTCTAAGTGCATCTTAAGCTGGTTTCTAATGAATATGAGAGCTGCTGACTTACACTGCCCATCCCAAGTCTCCTTTAAAGCTGAAGGTTACTCGGTATGGTTAGGCTATATCATCTGAAAAACAAAAAGTGTTTCTATTGAAAGAATTTACGTACATAAGAAATGCTAAACCTAGCACCATGTTATATATACTGTTAATTACTTTTATTTTTGAGTAATAAGGTTGCTCTACTGAATTTCTGGCAAGTTAGACCTTTGTCATTAATGGAAATCAGCATTTCTGTGTTAAACTCAGATACTTTTTTTTTTTTTTAAATAGAGTGTCAGAGTTAAACCAGCCCGCCAAGATGCTGTCCGTCGGGCCCAGTGGTTACAGACAGTGGCCATGGACAGTGATGGCCCTGTTGACTGGACAGTGACCAAGGCTGCTTCTCTGTGCTGATCTTGCCCTTTCAATCCTCACGCGCGTTTGCTGTGTCTAGACCCACTTCCTTTATCAGACTGAGAAATATACATTTCCTTGTATCAGCCTATTCATGTCCAGAACCAATTCTTTCTACTACTTTAGAATATGCCATTAATGACTTAATTCTTTCATAAATAGTTATGAAAGAAACATACACAAAATAGGCTAGTGGTAAGGTGACTTTAATTTTTATCAGAGACTAAAAGAAAGAGCTTTCCATGAGAAAGAAAAACATACTACATGATTTTTACCAGTTGAGACCAGTACAGTGAGCACAGGGAAGGGAAAACCATAGCTATATACAAAGCAGACGGGAGGCGTGGCCTGAGTAAACACTGTGTCAGTGGAGACCTGAAACACGGTAATGGAGAGGGAGATGGAATCTTGATAAAAGTTTAATTTAGAATGACTAGAAATGTAGAACTAATGACGATGAGTAACCAAAAAGGCTTCAAACTTCTTAGATTTATAGTCAATAGTTCTTTTTAAAAATGGAATCAAGTGATTCTATATTCTTGGAAACAAAAATACCATTTAATTTATTAGCATCCAATTTTGCATATGCAATGATAAATACTCAATTTCAAACAGTATAACATATCTTTTCAGTACTTAAAAAAAGGTTAATTCCCTGAGATACAACTTTAAATGAGATACTTATTACTCATATGCTAAAGCTCAAATGAGACAGAAGCTTAATTCTTCCAATAAACTCACTATAGTTGCAGTTTTTAAAAAAAATCATAATTTACAGAATGTATTTCATTATTAAATATTGGCATTAAGGACATTTTTTTCTCTCCCTTTTTTGTTGAGACAGGGGTATCATGTAGCCCAAGCTAGCCTCAAACTTTCTATGTAACCAAGGATGACCCTGAACCAAGGTCCACCTGCCTCTACCTCCTGGAACTAGGACTGAAGATGTGAGCTACTACAACCAGCTGGGACATTTTTTTCTCTTATTTTATCATTTAAATATCTGTGATTATTACCAAAATTACAATATGCTCTACCAAAAAATACTTAAAAAGCCAGTGCTTTGGTCCCATGTACAGTTTGTGTAGAGAACAATAGGCAGTGACCATTTCTTTTCCTATGACGCCATGATTCCAAAGATGTACACTCACTTATACATAACAAAAGATTGCATTTGATTGGGAAAATAGCTAGTTGGTTTTCTTACGATTTCTTCCATTTCTGGAATCCCACATGATTACAATGTTAAAGTATATCAAGAAGAATAGGAAGTTTACACAGGATGCAAAACACACCAGTACAGAAAACAAGTCTGGTAATTTCTGGGGAGGGTTCACTGTGACACTCAAAATCGTCAGAAGGACCATGGTGACGACTGAAGACAGAAACTGAAAGAGAAAAGAAAGACTGTTACTGAATGGTAGAGAAGGCCGGGCCAGTGTGCTGGCTGCGTTTCTTGTCAACCTGACACAAGCTGGAGTCGTCTGGGTGAAGGGAACCTCACCCGAGAAAATGCTTCCATCAGCTGGCCTGTGGACAAGTCTGCAGTGCAGTTTTCTTGATTAATGACTGATGTGGGAGGTTCCAGCACACTGGGGTGGTGTCACCCTGGGCAGGTGGTCCCAGGATGGGTAAGAAGAGCAAGCCAGTGAGCAGCATTTCTCCACAGCCTCCACTTAAGTTCCTTCCTCACATTCTCGCAGAGTACTATAACCAGGTATGTAAGCCAAATAAACCTTTCCTCCCAAGATGCTTTTGATCATGGTCTTTTCTCTTTTTCTTTTGGAGACAGGGTTTCTCTGTGTAGTCCTGACTGTCCTGGCACTCGCTCTGTAGACCAGGCTGTAGCCTTGAACTCAGAGATTAACCTGCCTCTGCCTTCCGATGTGTCACCACCACTGGGCAAAATGTGCAGCCCAGGCTGGCCACGAACTCATGATCCTCCACCTCCTTCAGCAAATCCTGCTGGCGTGTACGACCACAACCGGCAGTCCTGGTCTTTATCCCAGCAATAGACTTAGACAGCTGGTAACATTGATTTGCAGCTGTTATATTAGCAGACCTGCAGGTGAGAGCTTAAGGATGTCCAATCTGTCATACAAGTGGATCTCAGCTTTGGCTTTATGTTGGAATTATCTGACAGACAGACTGTTAGAAACCTCCATGCATAGGCCATACCCCAAGCAAACTAGAAATTTAAGGATAAGCCTTAAATATAAATACCTGTTGTTAAAGCTCTCCAGAGGGTTCCCATATGAAGCTAAACTTTCAACCTTCGTCTTTGTCTGTTACAGTGTTTTGGGGGGAAAGGGGAGGGGGTGCACTCATGCCATGGTGTGTGTGTGTGTAAGTCAGAGGGTAGTTTGCCAGCCAGTTTTTTCCATCCACCATATGGGTCCTGGCAGTCAAACTCGTCAGGTTTGATGGCAACTGTCTACCTGCTAAGCCATCTTGGTGGCTCAGAACCTGTCTTTTTAATGCAATATGTAATAGATAATGTTTATGTACACATATGTGCACCTGTGTGGGTACATAGTGTGTGCATGCGTGTTAGGGCGCCCAAGGCTGACATCAGGTGTCTTCTGTCACTCTCTACCTCGTATCTCTTGCAGATCTTCAAGCTCACCTGTTCAGGTGGCCTGGCCAGCCAACTTCCTCCGGGGATTCCTTATCTCCACACCCCACTATACTCACCTAGCTTTTAGAAGTTCTGAGGATCTGAACTCCAGTCCTCAGCTTTTACAGCAAGCACTTTACCTGCTGAACCTTCTCCCCAGCCCAATATACAAGTTTGAAAAACCCCAGAAACACCATTCTATAGGCTACTTAGTATTTCACACAGTATTGGGGAAGGCTGGTAGCAGCAGTACACACAGCCTATCCTTCACAGTTTTGTCCATCACGGCCTCACACTAAATGCACTTGATGTCAGCCTGCTTGGACTTAATTTAGACTAATCAGTTCAGTACTAGTATAGGGGGCATTCTAGAGCTACAGACTTTCACTGTCCCAAATGCCACATAACACCAAAAACTCCATCTTTCACCAGTATGGCTTTGTCCTTGTCTTGTCTACACGGTGGGCTGCTTAATTCCTTACTCCCAAACATCTGAATAGCTATGTCATTAATTACATTAACTAATTACACATATTTATAAGCCTAATTTTAGAAGTTAGTAAGTCCTCTTTAAAAATTGATTTTAGGTGGCCGGGCGTTGGTGGCGCACACCTTTAATCCCAGCACTCGGGAGGCAGAGGCAGGTGGATCTCTGTGAGTTCGAGGCCAGCCTGGGCTACCAAGTGAGCTCCAGGAAAGGCGCAAAGCTACACAGAGAAACCCTGTCT
>CABHPH010152453.1:2791-45835 GCA_902168325.1 Peromyscus nudipes | reverse complement strand
AAAAAAAAAAAAAAAAAAAAAAAAAAATTGATTTTAGGGGAGGCGTATTTATTTACACAATTAGAAAAAATTCCTGTAGTGGTTTGAAAGAAAATGGCCCCCAAAAGGAGTGGCACTATTAGGAGGTGTGGCCTTGTTGGAGGAAGTGTGTTTGTCACTATGGGGGTGGACTTTTTTTCTCAAGTGTCACTTAGTGTGACAAGCAGTCAGCTTCCTGTTGCCTGCAAGATGTAGCACTCCAGCTCCAGCACCACATCTGCCTGTACACTGCCATGCTCCCCTTCATGATCATAATGGACGGAACCTCTGAAACTGTAAGCGGGCCACCCCAATTAAATGTTTTCCTTATGAGAGTTGCTGTGGTCATGGGGTCTCTGCACAGCAACAGTAAACCCTAACTAAGGCAATTCCAAAGGCAGCTTTCCCCTCAACAACCAATGAATGGATAATGAAAATTTGGTACACATACACTATGAAATACTACTACATAATTTAAATGAAGTTTTCCCATCTGGGCTAGTAATGCTGCCCCCAAAAGCCAAAGACCATCTAACAGAAACCAAAACACTAGGCCTGAGAAGCCCCTCTTCTGAGTTAGTGCAGGGTTATCCAAGAGACTCCCCAAACATTACACATTATGGTTATTAACCCCGACTGCCCCTCAGAGGTGGAGAGTAAGGCCCTATTGCTGAAGAGACCATGTACTTCAGATGCAGTGCCCGGAGGCCCCTGGGCGGGAACTGATTTGAAAGCCTCCTCTCTAAGGACTAGTTCTCATGGTTCAGAAGGCACCATGCAAGTTTGCAAAGAAGGAAAGCAACCAACAGTCCCAGCCACATATGACACCTGTGAACCACAACAGTGGTAACATGGCACTGTAACCCTAAGGGTGCGGTAGTGGCACACATACCTTGGTGGTCACCAACAGCTCTCTAACTACTTAAGACCCTCTCAACAAGAAAGATACCATGCCTGGTACTGGAAACATAGCCAACGACTCAGGGCTAGTGGCATCACGGATCTTGGAGGAGAACCTACAATCACCACTTGAGTAAACAACATAACCCCTAACTACATTCTAAATATCCTTAACCCCACAGGTAAGTGTAATCCTCACCCCTCATCAAGGAGACTTCTCTTTGAAGCAGAAGGAGATTGTTACAGAAAACCACAAGCAATCATGCTTAGTTGTAGAGTCCAGACCCAATGGCTAAATCTATAAAATAATTTTTAAAATTTAAGGCTCAGGGATCGTTGCAAAAGGGGTGCAAAGACTGTAAGAGCAAGAGGGTCGGTCAGTCTGCTGTTGAGACCATGTTCCTTAGGAATGTCAGAAGCTACACCCATAGTCCCACCAACATGACTGCCTACACAGGAGCTGAACAAAGACCACAGCAACAGACATGCATGCTACTGTGCTTGGGGAAAGTCCACAAGGCCTCAACCCTACACAAAGAACTATAGGCAGTTAAACACTGAGTGGGAGAAATAATCTTCCCCAGGGGAGAGCAGACCTACTGCTTTTCCAATATCAAATGGTCCTTGAAAACTTACAAGTAACATTACATAGACTGAACAGGTTGTGTTTAGTAGTATATATGTATATGCATGTAACAATAATTCATGAAAAAAAAAAGAGGTCATGAATTTGAAAGACAGACACCAAGGAGGAGTATATGGTAGGGTCTGGAGGGAAGAAAGGTAAGGAGGAAACTAGGTAACTGTATTATTTTAAAACTAAAAATTATTTTTTAAAGTTAGGGTTTCTATTGCTGCAATGAAACACCATAACCAAAAGGCAAATTGAGGAGGAAAGGGTTTATTTGGCTTACACTTCCATATTGCTGTTCATCACTGAAGGAAGACAGGACAGGAACTCACACAGGGCAGGATCCTGGAGGCAGAAGCTGATGCAGAGGTCATGGATGTGTGCTATGGACTGGCTTGCTTCCCCTGGCTTGCTCTGCCTGCTTTCTTCTAGAACCCAGGACCACCAGCCCAGGGATGGCAGCACCCACCATGGGCTGGGCCCTCCCCAGTTGACCACTAATTGAGAAATACCCTACAGCTGGATCTCATGGAGGCATTTCCTCAACTGAGGCTTGTGTCAAGTTGACACACAAAACCAGCCCGTAGCTTTAAAAAAAAAATGTGGTCAACCACCACAAAGTGTGACCCTGATGACACAGTTTTCCTCAGTGGGTTGTATAATTTCAAGGATTCAGCAGTTTGTTAGTACATATAGCATTAAATACAGAAGTAAATCCCTGAAGTATGCACTTTGAAGACAATACTGTTTTGAGGTACACTTTCTGTATGTATATTTCCAAGTTAGTGCTTTGGCAAACAAACAAACAAACAAACAAATCCATCATCACAGTCACACAACTCAGTTTGGGGTGCAAAGATTATCAAAGTAACAATGGCACTTAAAGCAGTTCCTGCCCCTTTCTCATCCCTCCCCCCCATCATATAATACCCCTAGAGAAGGATTTTCTGAAAAAAATATATTAATTATTTCTCTTGAGAAAGAAACTTTGGTCTGCAGAATTCTCGACATCAGACCATGTGTATGGGTCACTTTACCACTGCTCATTGGACATAATGAAGGTAATGAATTCGGAATGGAAGCTTTCGCTATTTACAACAAAGAGCTTTGACTAAAGCTGAACAAAGAATAGCAAATATTGAAGTAAAAACCTCTTTAGGAAAATTCTGAGTGGGTATCAGATGGTTTCTGGTTTCCATGGTGCCGATCACCTGTTCTGACAAAGCTCTGACGTCAGCCCCAAAGAGCTGTTCCAGTGCTACCACCTACAGCAGCAAGCTGCTCCTGTCCTGGCTCCTGTCCATCCTGCTTGGGTTTTCTGCTTGGAGTGTGCTGTGAAATGCAACACGGCATTCATGGTCTCCTATTCAGTGCATTCTTTTCTCTTGGGACTCCATGAAGGTTTCCTATCTGACTGGAGAACAGCTGGTCCTGTTTGCAGCTGGTTCCGTGTGATGCCACAAGTACACAGGGCACGGCAGACGGCCCTCCTTACTGCAGGTTGCTCTATCAGCAGTCATGGAGGACCTGCCTGCCTTCTGCTCTCCCTGCTTTCTGGTTCTGTCCTTGAGCTTCCTCCAGGGCATCAGGACTGAATGTTTTCCTCAAGAAAGTCAGAGATCTGGCGAAGTCATGTGACAGCTTTCTGGAACATGGAAGTGTCACAGGAGGAAAAGCTAGGCAAGTGTAAGGGTGTCTCCTGTGTGGACACCAACCAAGGCAACACCAGTAACTGCTGCTGTCTGAGGAGGCGCAGTCCCCAAAAGACTCAGAAAATCTTTGGACGGAGGCTGGCTGCCAGGACCCTGGGTTTTCCTTTCCTGAAGCCATGGTCTTGGCCAAGGATCAGAACCTCTACCGACCACACTTCATTCCACACAGGCACTGAAGAAAAATGCCCTAACTAGGAATACCTAATATCACTACTTAGGGTAATAGGTAGCATTCCTTTACCTAGTCCCAGTAGAATATATAATTCTAAGCTAACCAGGAAAACCTGTCTGAAAACTTAACCATGGTCAAGAGAAAATTACAGTCACTGAATACTTTCAATGAGCTAATGCTGTGGTAAAGCACAGTGCAGCCACGGATTCCCTTGTTCTCCCCCCTCCTCCACCCCACCCCCACCTTCTCCTCAGCCCACCCCTCATTCCCATCTCCTCCAGGGCAAAGACTCCCCTGAGGATTGAGTTCAGCTTGGTCGATTCAGTCCAGGCAGGTCCAGTCCCCTCCTCCCAGGCTGAGCCAAGTATCCCTGTATAAGCCCCAGGTTCCAAACAGCCAGCACATGCACTGAGGGCAGGTCCCGGTCCCACTGCCTGGATGCCTCCCAAACAGATCAAGCTAATCAACTGTCTCACTTATCCAGAGGGCCTGATCCAGTTGGGGGCGCCTCAGCTATTGGTTCATAGTTCATGTGTTTCCATTCGTTTGGCTATTTGTCCTTGTGCTTTATCCAACCTTGGTCTCAACAATTCTCGCTCATACAAACCCTCCTTTCTCGCCAATTGGACTCTTGGAGCTCCACCTGGGGCCTGGCCGTGGATCTCTGCATCTGGTTCCCTCAGTCATTGGATGAGGTTTCTAGCATGACAATTAGGGTGTTTGGCCATCCTATCACCAGAGTAGGTCAGTTCGGGCTGTCTCTCGACCATTGCCAGTAGTCTATTGTGGAGGTATCTTTGTGGATTTTTGTGGACCTCTCTAGCACTTTGCTTCTTCCTATTCTCATGTGGTCTTCATTTATCATGGTCTCTTCAGAGTAGATTTTTTTTTTTTAATGCTGAATGCTGTTTGTTGAGGGAGGGAAGAGGTCTTAATTACAGGCTTACAGCACAATGGGAGAACTCCGGAGGGCCAAAGTTCGCTACCAATTCAAAACGTGGTTCTCTTGAGGGATGAGAGGCACATTAACTAAAATCGCAAAGTCTTATTTGACTGAACATCAAAATCAGTAGTAAAAATACATTTATGGTAACCGTGTAGTAGTCGCCTTCTCTAGACCAGCATGCTGTAAACACAACTTTCCTGCAAGGATGTCCTTCCGCACTCTCCAGTCCAGGAGCTATTAGCATGTGTGGTACTGGGCATCTGAAATGGCGCTCATACAGCTGAGGAACCGCATTTTCATTTAATTTCAGTAAGTTAAGTCTCCCCATGTGACTAGTAGCTAGTATATGGGTGGCTTAGCTCAAGTGGGCTCCCTTTAAGATGTAGATTAACCACACTGCACTCACGTTACCCCAGCACAGCAGATACACAAAAGCTGGGTAAGTAAGTGGAAAAAGCAGGTGAAGCAGTGGTGACTTTCCTGGAGGAGGCAAAACATACATGGATTCCTCCTCCGTGATGCCATCAAGATAGCACTGCTGAGAGCAGAGTGGAGAGTAAGGCTCTGGCCATCCCAGAGGGAGAGCGAGCAGGGCAGGACCCACTAGGTGTTAAGTATTCTCTCAAGGGAAGGTCTCTGAGTAGAGGGGTGAGTGTGAAATTTTCTGAAACGAAATCACAAATTTTAAATTTAAGAAATAATTTTAAATATTTGAAAATATTCAAACTAGTTGAAATACCATGATCTTGAACTAGTTAAGCAAGAACGCTTTGAGTCTGGAGAGATGGTTCAGTGGTTAAGAGCTCATCCTGCTCTTGCCGAGGACAGGAGTTAGATTACCAGCACCAATGCCAGGCAGCTCACAACCTCCTGGAACTCCAGCTCAGGGGAACCAATGCCCTCTTCTGACCTCGGCAGGCACTGCACTCACATGTACACAGCCACACAAAGACACTCACGCACACTTATTTTTTTTAATCCTGTTTAAGAAAAAAAAAAAGGATGCTGAAATTTCTCCCACTTTAGACAAAAATCTGATTCTTGCAGCTCTTGCTCTACTTTATACTAATAATTATAGCAAAGCTTCAGAAAGCACCTGTAGACACCGTGTTCAATTCTTCGATCACTGGTGAATTGTGTCACCTGGGTTTTTGCTTTACTGCTGAATGTAACAGCTGTGGCCATCTGTCCATTCTGGATATATTCTTGTTCCCTTATCCATCCTCTCAGTAAACAGCATGGAAGTAACACAGTACACCCATCGCCATGAAATCGTTCCTTCATTTCAAGGAAATAAAGCTACCATGACACCGTACTTCCGTGACACCATACTTCCATGACACCATGTTTCCATGGCACCGTACTTCCGTGGCACTGTACTTCCGTGGCACCATACTTCCGTGGCACCATGCTTCCATGACACCATACTTTGATTCCTCCCACCTGGGGCAAGCCATACTCAACCATCTGCACAGTTAGGTGCAGTCCTTTAAAGGACCCTGCTACTCGAAAACTGCCATTGTCCTTGCTCCCTTGCTTTGTTTTCCTCCAAACCTCTAACCCTGTGATGTGAGTTTCCTACATGCTGGCATCTTTGATTCCCCTGACCACAACTGTGATAGGAGGAGGTTTTCATTTTTCCACTGCTGTATTTTCAACCTCCAAAAAAGTGGTTAGCATACAGTGAGCACTCAATGAGTTGAATAAATTGAGGAGTCTGTGATACTCCTCACCGTAAGACCACCGTGACCACCCTGTGGCTGTCACAAGAGGCTGCAGTTCTACATACATCCAAGTATTCGGGCATGTGCTAACAAAAATAAATTTTACACCGTGCTCTCCACTTAACCCCGAATAAGCAAATTAATTTATTTTTGTCTTTCTTATTCACCTCTTAATTTCTGCTTCAACCTTCTCCTTCATGGTCATTACCAACAGTGCAAAACTCTCAAGACACTCACTGAGCTATGCATTTAAGAATGCTGTCTAATACTGTAAGGTGCTCTGCACACTATCAGGAGAAAGGTAGTCATCAATATCTCCTAGCTGTATACACTGGCCTACAACAGTGATCTACCTGCCTGCAGGATATAATGGGGCAACAGTGGCACC
Organism: Peromyscus nudipes; assembly: GCA_902168325.1. Taxonomy (NCBI): domain Eukaryota; kingdom Metazoa; phylum Chordata; class Mammalia; order Rodentia; family Cricetidae; genus Peromyscus; species Peromyscus nudipes. The sequence goes on along the minus strand of CABHPH010152453.1, from coordinate 39,344 downwards.
AATGTGATGGTGTAATCACCACTCTCTGGTTGGATTTAGGCCAACTCCATGAGATGGAGCCCACACCTCACACTGCTACAGTGACCAAGATCCTGAGACCAGACAGGCCATGAGCCTAGAGGAAAACCTAATACTCTCATTCTGCTGAAGGAACAGAGCCATACAATGACTCCTAATGATACTCTACCCAGAGATCAATGCCTCGCTCAGCCCTCATTGGAGAAGCTGCTTCTTGCAGTAGACAGGAGCTAACACAAAAACTCATAACTGGACAGTGTGCAGAGAATAGGAGACCTTGGGAACTCAGTCCTAAACAGGATGCCTCCATTCCCCATCCCTTCAAGGCTCAAGGATCTAAGAGGTGAAGAAGGCAGAAAGATTGTAAGAGCCAAAGGTTATGGATTACTCCAAGAAAACAGTGTCCTCTAGACAAACAGGACTGATGCACATATGAAATCACAGAAACTGTGGCAGCAAGCGCAGGGTCCCACACAGGTTCAAATCAGACAGGTCCCAGCAATAAGAGGAACTAGACAAGGGTTCCCTCCCCTAACCAAAAAGCAATCAGCAAGTGATTCCACTGGCAATGGAAAAATGTTTTCTCTAATGGAGTCTCACTGAGTATATTAACCACACCTCAGGGAAGACCCTATGCCCAACAGTAGTTGGCCAACACAAAACAAACTCAATTCTTTGTTTTTTTGTTTTGTTTTGTTTTTATGTAAACTTTTTGTCTCACTCTGCTTTGTTTGGGTATTTTGTGTCTTGTTGATCTTTTTGCTTGTTTTGTTCTGTCTATGAAGGGGGTTGTTTTGTGTTTGTTTTAAAGAATGAGAAAACATAAATTTGGGTGAGTAGGGAGGATCTGTGGGAAGGGGAAAATGTGATCAAAAAAGAATGCAGTCTAAATACCAGGCATGGTGGCATGACCTTTGATTGCAACACTCAGGGGAGAGAGGCAGGAGGCTCAAAGCCATTTTCACATACACAGTGAGTTCAAGGCCATGTTGGGCTACATGAGACTTTGTCTCAAAACAAAACAAATTGCCTGTCAAAAAATAATATTGTAAAATTAGTTATATTATTTAAAGCAACCTATATATCCAGCATTAACTCTCCATTAAAATTCCAAAGGCATTCTTCAAAGAACTAGTGGAAAAATTCCTAAACTTCATATAAATGCACAAAAATAAGCAAGCAGACTAATGGAAAGAGGACCCAGAAATAAACCCAATATCTATAGCCAACTCATCTTTGGCAAAGTTGTCAAAAGCCAACGTTGAGAACAGCCTCTTCAAAAATGGTTCTGGAGACCTGGATATGCACATGTAGAAGAATGAAATTATATCCATAACTTACCCTGCACAAAATTCAGTTCAAAACTGATCGAAGACCTGCAACTTTGAAAGTGTTGGAGGCAAATCCAGGTAACTGCACTGAGATGCAGACAGGCTTCCTGGAAATGACCCACTAGCAGGAAAAACGCTAATGAGGTAATGTGGAATTTAAAAAACTGTACAGCAGCTGGGTGATGGTGGCGCATGCCTTTAGTCCCAGCACTGAGTTCAAGGTCAGCCTGGTCTACAAAGTGAGTTTGAGGACAGCCAAGGCTGTTAACACAGAGAAATCTTGTCTCAAAAAAACAAAACAAAACAAAAAATTACAAAAAAAAAAAAAAAAAAAAAAAAAAAAACCTGTATAGCAAGGAAACAATCACCAATGTGAAAAGACAGTCTACAGGTGGGGAGTGGAGGAATCTGCCAGATAGGAGATTCATATCTATAATACATAAAGAACTATAGCCGGGCGGTGGTGGCGCACGCCTTTAATCCCAGCACTTGGGAGGCAGAGCCAGGCAGATCTCTGTGAGTTCGAGGCCAGCCTGGTCTACCAAGTGAGTTCCAGGAAAGGCGCAAAGCTACACAGAGAAACCCTGTCTCCAAAAAAATAAAAATAGAAATAAAAAAAATAAAGAACTATAAACATAAAACATCATAAAAATAAATCACCCAATGAGTGAACCAAATAGACAGATCTCAAAAGAAATACAAATGGCTAATAAATACTTTCAAAAGTATTCAACATCCTTAGCCATCAGGTTAATGCAAATTAAAACTCCTTTGTGATTGCCATCTTGCCCTAGTCAGAATGACCGTCCTAGAGAAAGTAAAGGACATCCTGTTGGTAAGGCTGTGGGGAACGAATGTGGAACACTTACTCTGCTGATGGCAATGTAACGTAGAGGAGCCATGTAGAACTGAGTGTGCAGGATCAACAATGAAAACCTACAACCTACTATATAATCTAGCTATTACACTCCTGAAGAGATCCCCAAAGGACTGCAAGACAACACATGACAGATAACTGTACATCCATGCTTATTGTTGTACTGTTCACAATAGCAAAGAAATGGAACCATCCTAGATGTAGGCCAACAGATTAATAGAGAAAACATGGTACATATAGACCATGTTTTATTCAACCACAAAAGAAAAAGAAGACAGACAGACAGAAAGACAGATACAAAGAGCAAACCATGACATTTACAGGAAAGGAGAAATAAACCAGACTAGCAAATATTTTTTCTCACATGTGTGCATCATTGAACTCAGGCCCTCTGCAATAGCACTGTGCACTCTTAACTACTGAGCCATGTCTCCCACCCAATCAAAATTACATATTTTAAATAATGTATAAAAGACTTGTGCGACTCAAAAATAAAATACACAACTGGATTAAAAATAGGCAAAGGTGGCTGAAGCGATAGCCATCATTGAGAGGTTACCTAGAATGTGCAAATTTTATTACCAGCTGATGGGGAGATAGGAAGAACAAAGATTTGAGTAATTTCCCCCCCAAAAAAGATAGATAATTGGCCAGTAAGGAAATGAAAAGATATTCAACGTTTCATTAGAAAACTGCAAACCGAAATGAAATGGCACCACTTCCCAGCTAATAGGATAGCTGTGATTAAAGAGATGGCAACAATACTGTCAAAGACATGGGCGCCAGAATCTTCCTCCCAGGTTCACGACAATTCAGAATCATGCTTGACTTTGGAAAATATGCAATTTCTCAAATATCAGGCATTGAATTACTATGGTGTCCAGCAACTCTACTCCAAGGCATACTTTCCAGGGAATGAAAGCAGGGGATTCCATATATTGTACACAGATATTCCTAACCGTATTACTCACAATACCAAAATCAACCTAATGTCTGTTAACCGATGGGTTAAAAAAATGTGGAACATATTAATGGAATATAATTTGTCAATCAAAAGAAATCTATGTGCTGATAATACACTACAGCATGAATGACTCTGCCATGAAAGAAACCAGTCATGAAGACCATATTTTATGATTCCATGTCATGAATTCAACTATGTCCTACCTCAAAATTCATGGAGGGCCAGCGAGATGACTCAGGAAGTACAAATGTCCTGTCAAAGCTGACAACCCAGGTCTAACCCGAATCCTACATGGTGAAAGGGAGTGAACTGACTTCCATGTTACCCTCTGAACTCTGCACATGTGCCACAGTACAGGCACGCACACATGCACATCAATACATGTGAAACCAAAGAGTCACACATTGAAGCCTGAACCCCTCAATGTGACAGTATTTGGACACTGGCTTTTAGAAGGGCAATTATGACTACTGTAATCCATTATATATCTTCATAATAAGGAAGATACCAGAGAAGAGGCCACATGAGGAAAAGCAATATAGCTATGCCAGAACCAGCAGACTCACTGGAAACCAACCCTGCTGTTCAGTGCCTCCAGCCCCAGAACTGGGAGGAAGTGCATTTCTGCGTATCTTACTAAGCAGCCTGCGCTGACGAAGTCATTCCCTTAATAGGCAATATTCAGAAAAGGCAAGTTTGGAGACAAAAAGCAGATTAGTGGCTGCCCAAGGCTGGGTTAGCAATGACAGTGTCATGATAAATGACTGCTACTGAGTGGGGACTTTCTTTGAGGAGGGTGATAAAAATAATCTAAAATTAGATGATAGTGACAGTTATACACATCTGTTAAATGGTGGATTCTAGACCACCACCTCAAAAATCTACAAAAGGCATTTCAAGCCAGATATCTATGATCCTAACACTCAAGAGGCTAAGGCAGGAGAAGCAAAGTTCAAATCCTGCATGTGCTACAGTGAGGTCGGGGCTAGCCTGGGCTACATAATGAGTGTGACCCTGTCTCAACAACAAAAATTCAGTAACTTGAAAAAAATAGTAACATGCTAGAAAATATACTTCTTAAAAACTGCACCGTGCCAGTGAGATATCCAGCAGGTAAAGGCACTTCTGCACCGTGCCAGTGAGATATCCAGCAGGTAAAGGCACTAGCCACCAGGCCTGACAACCTGAGTTCAATCCCTGAAACCCACATGGTGGAAGGAAATGACCAACTCCCAAAAGTTACCCTCTGACCTCTACATGTGCTATGAGGCGTGAGGACACACAGGCACAAAATAAAGTTAAAAACGAGCTGCCGAGCTTACCAGATACTGGATCATTCTGGGAAGGAACGTGAAGCCCGGAAGCCATCTCCTCACAGAAACTGCGAAGGACTTCAACTGCAGTTCTTCTTCAGAAGTGCTCTCAAACACCGGAAAGAAAGTGGCACAAGCCGCTAAAAACGCCATCGTTGTCACAACTGAGGGCAATAGGAGTTCATCCTTCAATAGAAGAGGCAGCATGCTGTAAAGGAAAACGGGGATCAAAGGCAGCGAGTTAAACTACAATGACTTGTAAGAATCTTACTGGAAATGTTATATAGAAATTGGTTTGACTCACCTAAATGTCGACACTAGTAAAAACCAAGTTGACATGAAAGGAATTTCATTTAAAACTAAGCAAACTGGTCTAAAATGACAAGAAAAAGAATTTTAATATTACATTTAATATTACAGAATATACTTTTATCTCTAGCCTGTAAACATCTAAATATACTCTGCATGTCTGATTTTCAAGGTTAGTTTAAAAGAAAAGAAAGTTCTCCATGTGACTACTCAAAACCAGACAACAGCCACTTGACTAGGTCACTATCAAACACTCCTCTGTGGCCACATGAACAGTCCCCTAAGGAAAGGACCAGAGAAAGAAGCCTTTGCATTTCAGTCATTTTGCAAATACAAAGTGAATCCCAAGGCCATTGTTTTCAAACTTCTTCTATGTTACAGGCTACTCAGCTGGTCACAAACTAAAGTCATGAGAAACAGGATTGCCACATCAATGAAGAAAGGACAACATAGGTGAATTATAGAAGGGACAGGTTAAAACTAGTAAACTAAAAACAAAGATGGAAACTAAACAGTTAGAGGCCACATGGAAAGGAAAAGGACACAGGGCCTGAACAGGATGCTGCTAAGTGGAGCCTCCTCTTCCTATCTGGTGTTTAGGGTGCTCTCCCACAGCCTTTGACTGATGTTTCCTGGGTGGAACTGCATCCACGCTCATGGAGAAGCAGGCCGGTTAGAAGCCCTGAGTCCTAGTCCCACGGCTGCCACTCATTGTGTGACTTGGGCCAAGGATTAATGTCTCTGCAAGGATCACTTGTATTTGTTTTTAGCAATACAAAATAAGCTTTTCTAAGAGTGACCACTGTTGAATTACTGTTGCCATTACTACTAATCTCTCTCCTGTTATGTTTAAAAAGGTTCCAAAGGCTTGACATTCTCCTCCTACAGTGGTTTGAATGAGAAATGTCCTCCATAGGTTCAGATATTTGAATACTTGGTCCCTATTTGGTTGTACTGCTTGGGTAGATTTAGGAGGTGTAGCCTTGCTGGAGAAAGTATGTCACTGGAGGTGGGCTTTGAAGCTTAAATGTGCCATTTAAGTTTGATCTCTCTGCTTCGCACTAATGGTTAAGATGTGAGTTCTCAGCTTGCTGCTCCAGCCACCTGCCTTCTTCCCATCATGATGGTGATGGACTCTAACCCTCTGGAACCATAAACCCAAATAAACCCTTCCTTCTATAAGTTGCCTTGGTCATGGTGTTTTATCACAGCAACAGAAAAAGAACTAATCTACCCCTTTCTTTTTTTTTCTTTTTCTTTTTTTTTTTTTTTTTTTGGTTTTTCGAGACAGGGTTTCTCTGTGTAGCTTTGCACCTTTCCTGGATCTCGCTCTGTAGACCAGGCTGTCCTTGAACTCACAAAGATCCGCCTGGCTCTGCCTCCCGAGTGCTGGGATTAAAGGTGAGCGCCACCACCGCCCAGCTTATCCCCTTTCTTAAAGGAATGTTTTTCTGCATGGCAACCAGCAGATAAGATTTAAGCTTGGCATTGAAAACCACTGTTTTCTATTAAGGGATCACACTAGAGGACTTTCCAGTGCTTCAATATGCTATATTAGAAGGGGTTTATCGGCACAAAGTAAGTATTCAATAAGTAAGGTTTTCTGAGTCTTCCTTCCCATGTACTCTTTCAATTACCAAACCAAATGAAACCGTATTACACACAGGCACTGCTCTGAAAATAATAACGATGAAACACTACTTGGCCTTAACCTCAAGGTGGATCAAGTAGCAAGTCCTCTATGTCCTCAGGACCTCACTCTCCCCTTCATCTGCAGAAACCATGCCTGGCTTGCCATTCCCTCAGAAAAAAGCCCAAGTTTCCAGTAGCCCTTCCAAGGTCTTCCCTGACCTGACTACTGTGCAGGTGGTTTGAAGTGGGCCCTAACCCAGGTGCAGGCTTCAGGGACGGACATGTCCTCCTGTCTGCAATGACCCTGTGCAGCAGCTTATATGCCAAGGTGCTTCCACAGAGGCAGCCCAGAGCTTTCAGCCCAGAGCTCCACCTAAGAAAAGCACGAGCACTTCCCTCATCTCCCTGGTATCTTCTACAAGCCCACTGAGAGCACTGGGTGGGGCGTAAGGCAGCAGACAGTTGGGACTGACCTGGGAGGATTCAAGTATTGCACATTATTCTAAGCCTATACTACTTTAGAATTAGGATAACATGGCCCAATTGTCACCCAGTTCTTTCTATGAAGCACAGGAAATTTTAATGCTCTTAAAAAAAAAAAGTAATCTGTTGAAGGATTGCCAAGAGGGTCTGAAACCTTCATCTACAGGCTGTGATTGTGTGTCGGGGGCAGGGGGAGCAAAAAACAAAACACAAGAGAAACAACATATGGAAGACCTCATGGAGATAAATGGTAGAGAATAAGGCTATCCAACAGATGTGGAAATGAATAAATTACAAAAGGCAAAGAGAAGAAACAGAAAAGCCACTTTGAGGAATGTGTTTAATTAGTAGAGAAAAATATGAAGACCAGGAAGACATAAGAATACGTCAATAACAATTTTATTAACTGTGTTGGTTTAAAATATATTTTATAAAGTAAAATAAAGCATTTGTCTTTCTGAGAATGACTAAAATAGTTATATGCAAAAATATTGTGTTGCTTTATTTTGTATTTAAATTAACACTTCTATAAACTTACTTATACATACTACTATATAATAAAATTATAATGGATGTACACTTCAAAGCCGTCTACTTACAATGACACCAAGAGAATGGACTTCTCATGTACTTGGAAAGAAAACAGAAAGAATGATAGGGCACAGCTAACCTTAAAGAAGAAGAAGAGGGTAAAACATGATTTAACAACTTGAAAACTGTATCAATGGAACTATAAATCTAAATAAAAACATCCAAGTTTAAATAGTGTAGTTACTAGCCAAGAGGGAAGAATTAAACACAGAGTATACATAATATTTAACCAATTTTAAGCGTGTAGATCTTAAAAACTAATAGTAATTATTGGGCTGGTGAGATGGTGCAGTAGGAATAAGGTACTGACGACCCAAGTTCAATCGCCAGCACCCACCTGGTGGAAGGAGAGAACTGGCTCCCACACGCTGTCCTTGACCTGTGGTGGCACATGTAAAGCCTCCCACGCCAAAAAATAATTAAATAAAGGTTTTTTTTAAAAAGCAACTATTAAAAGGCTACATAGAAGTATCCAAAATGGTTCTGAAACTCGGCTACTAATAAACAAAACTACCAGCCAGGCTTGGTAGTTTTTAATCCCAGCACTCAGGAGGCAGAGGCAGGTGGATCTCTGTGAATCCAAAGCTAGCCTGGTCTACAGAGCAAGTTCCAGGAGAGCCAGGGCTATATAGAACTACTCTGTCTCAAAAAAACCAATAAAAAAGTAATAATAAATAATAAAAGACAATGATGGGGAAATCTACAGAGACAAGTGAACCAAACTCGTATGAACTCATAAACTTTAGACTGACAGCTGGTGAACCTGCATGGGACCAGACTAGGCCCTCTGCTTATGGGAAACAGTTGTGTAGCTTGGTATGTTTGAGGGGCCCCTGGCAGTGGGATCAAAATCTAACCCTGGTGCATGAGCTGGCTTTTTGGAGCCCATTACCTATGGTGGGACACCTTGCTCAGCCTTGATGCAGCAGGGAGGAACTTGGTCCTGCCTCAACTGAATACACCAGGCTTTGCTGACTCCCCATGGGAGCCCTTACCCTTTTGGAGGAGGGCTGAGGGGGGATCTGCAGTTGGTATGTAAAATGTAAAAAAATTCTTAAATTATTATTAATAATAATAATAAACTACCATTTACAGGCGATAATATAACAATCAAACCCCCATTACCCCCTGGAGCCTGGCAAACTACTTAAAACATATAGGGCCAGCAAGATGGCTCAGTGGGTAGAGGCCCTTGCTACCCAATGGCCTCCAGAACCCACTTAGAGGAAAAAGAGAACCAACTTCCATAAGCTGTCCTCTGCTTTACACAGGCATGCCATGGCACGTGCACCCAAGTGCGCACAAACACACAAGTAAAATAAATGTAAATTTGTTAAGCATGAAAGACAAACAGGTCAAAATCTAAAACTGAAAATCAAACAAATTTATTGCAGTGTTTTTAAAAAGTGTGCCCCAATGAGACATAGTAACCGTTTTGCGAAGTCACCCTGCTACTTGGGGTTTTCAGTACGTGTCTCAGATCTGTGTGTGTGTTTCTAGCTGCGGAAGCACAACTCCTGACTTACACATCCCGCACATCCCCTCCGTAAATGTGCTGACACTTCCCACATACATCAGCCATCCACTTCGCTCCATTCTGCTCTGCCGATGTTGGCAAGCAACCTGCACGCCACCTGGACCAGTACAGTAACCTAACCGGAAGCACTCCTGCCTCTCACAGGAACCTTCACAGTTGTGTCAGATCACATGATGCCCGTCTCAAACCCCCGACCGGCTTCCTAGTACACATCCAATGAAGCCTGGACTCTGTGAACTCTGTCTTCCCTAATCCACCAGTTACTGTCTCCTTCACTCCACTCCGCCCCAGCCACTTTTCTTACCCCTTTATTCTTTGAGCAACCCAAATATGTTTCTGTTCTCTCCTCTTGCCAAAAAAATCTGTTTTTGCACATCTCATACAGAAGCCTCTCAATCAGACATGTGACATCTTCTGAAATTTGCCCCATTTTTTACCTTTTCCTCACCTACCCTTAAACACAAGCACACACACACACAAATACGCATTTTAACATCCATTCCTGCTCTCTGTCCTTTCCTAGCTCAAGCTCTTTCTGCCTTGAGTTTCTTTTCTGCTGTCCAGAAGTTCCAAGCCTTGTCTAGCTTCCCAAATCTGGCTGAAATCCCACTTGCCCAGCAACAGTCTAAAATCCTCCTCCAAGACCTCTGCCTTTCCCATCACAACAAAGACTTGATCTGTACTTGACCAAGCATAATGCCAGCGGCTCAACAGAATTAGCTGTTGTTTCTATGGCTGAGGCAAAACACCATGACCAAAGAGCACGTTGGTGAGGAAAGGGCTTATCAGGCCTACACTTCAGCATTGCTGTTCATCACTGAAAAAGGTCAGGACAGGAACTCAAAACAGGGCAATATCCTGGAAGCAGGAGCTGATGCAGAGACCATGGAGGGGTGCTGCTTACTGGTTTGCACCCCATGGCTTGCTCAGCTTACCTTCTTATGAAACCCAGGACCAGTAGCTCAGGGATGGCACCACCCACCATGGACTGGGCCCTCCTGCATTGATCACTAATTGAGAAAGTGCCTTACAGCTGGATCTCATCTCCACAACGGAGGCTCCTTCCTCTGATGACTCTACTTATGTCAAACTGACACACAAAACCAGCCAGTACAGATGCACATGTCATCACCAACTGTGTATTCCCTCAATTGATACAAAGCGGAAACTAAACAGTTCCTGATGTAAACTGAAGATTCTGATTGCTCAGCCTAATACCTAATCCAGCACCTGCACAACGATGGTGTTCAGTGTCAAATGATCGAGCGTTTTATTTGGCAGCCCAGTCAATCTTAGCCCAAAGCAGAAAATACTTAGTGATGTTTTTAAAATGTCAGCTACAGCAAGAACTAAACATCTTAAGGAACATAAGAAACTTACCAGAGTAAATCTGAATCCTTTAGAAGAAGGCTGAAGGGTCAGTTTTATACATGCAGGAAGCAGGCTCACAAATGTAAGGCAAAAACTAAAAAGCAATAAAATGTGTTTTCTGTGACAGAAATCCAGCTCAAACCATTACTTTTTAAATATAAGGATTATATCATTCATCAATCTAATCTGATCCCAGATTAAGCTTTATTATTTATTAAATTTTAAACTAGAACCTAAATAAAGCATACACATTGAAGTATGTATACACTTTTGGACACAATTCCAATATAATACAAAACCAAACAATACTGAGTATTGCATTTGTCATTTCGCATTTAATATCATGTGTAAAGATAAAGAACAGAGTTGCAGGTCAGTTAGCAAACACCAGAAAATCAGAAAACGCTACCAGGCCTAAGGAGACAACACTGTATTTCCAACACAAATACTCATAAACTTTACTCTCAGCGGAGTCCTGGCCCTCACTCCACAAAGTTGACAATCTGAGTTTTCAAGTCCAGAAAGAACAGATCATAAGGAGTGAGCAGCTTCTCTTAGTGATGGCTGAGGAGAAGGGAAGAGACAAGGCAGATACTGCCACCTCAGCACTGTGAGAGACAGATCCCAGAGCCTCACACACCTCAGCACTGTGAGAGACAGCTCCCACTGAGCACACCTCAGCACTGTGAGAGACAGCTCCCAGAGTCTGAGCACGGTATATGTCTCAACACAGAACCTACTGATTTCCTTACTTTCGGTGGTTCTGTAACTAGTGAGCTCACGAGGCTGAACTGAAGTCCCCAGACTCCCTTTTTGTATATTTCCTGTGAGGAAAAAAAAGTCTATTCTGAGAGGCGAGTGTGGTGATATTTTATTTGTGCAACCCAATAAAGTTTCTCTGAGGATCAGAGGAAAAAGCCAGCCATTATATTAAACATAGAAGTCAGGCAATGGTAGCACATGCCTTTAATCCTATAATTCAGAAAGCAGGGATCTGTCTGGATCTCTGTGAGTTCAAGGCCACACTGGGAACAGAGCCAGGCGTGGTAGCACACGCCTTAAATTCCAACACTAGTTAACCATAAAGGTTTGGAGGTCTGTACAGACAGACAGTGACAGAGCTGGGCAGGAAGAAGAAGTGATGTAGCTGGACAGAGAGAGCAAATATAGCAGAACAGAAAGGCATATAAGCGTGGGTATACAGGAAGTAGGTCTCTTTGGAAGCTGAGGTGTCAGTGAGGTTACGTTGGCTTGTGGCTTTTCCTATTCCTCTGATCGCTCAGGTTTTCACCGCACTATCTGGCACCGGGATTTTTGTTTAATAAGACCATTTAGCAATTCGTCTACAGGCGGAGCCCACAAGAAAGGCAACACCCATCTGCTACTCAAGCAAAGGGGAGTCTGTCCTGGGGCCTGGCAATCAGCTGGAAGCCCCTAAGACAGCTTAGGCCTCCTAATAGCCATGATGGGTCAGGTGCATTCCCAAGACATTCCTGATGCCTGCCATGTAGACTTCTGGTTTACTTAGCCAGACCCCACAATGGCATTATCCAATTCTTGTGATAAGTTCACACACAGAATAATCTCTAACTTGCTCTATTTTGCTGGCTGATGCTGGCTGCACACCTGTGACAATCATGAATTCTTCAAGATAATGTTAAACTATAGTGTATATTCCAGTTAAAGGAAAAATAAGAAAAATGTTCACATAAAATAATTCAGACTGGGAAGAAGAGGGAGAAGATAAAGATTAGGAGGAGGAGAAGCCAGGCAGCGGTGGCGCTTGCCTTGAATCCCAGCTGGGGAGGCAGAGGCAGGCAGATCTGAGTTGAGGCCAGCCTAGTCTTCAGAGCAAGTACCAAGGACAGACAGGGCTACACAGAAAAACCCTGTTTTAAAAAAATAAACATTAAAAATGGGGGTGGTGAGGAGAAAGAGGAAGAGGACAGAATTGTATTGTATTAAGTGGGAAGTCACTAATGACCAGCTCAGATAAATAGTATATTACTGTAATAGTATATTACAGTTGGGTTTTTTTTGAGAAAGTTTCTCTGTGTAGCTCTGGCTGTCCTGGAACTCACTTTGTAGACCATGCTGGCCTCAAATTCAGAGATTCACCTGCCTCTGCCTCCTGAGTGCTGGGGTTAAAGGCGTGTGCCACCACTGCCCTGCTTACTGTAATATTTTTGAAGGTTAGTTTATAAAGCACTATATATATATATATATATAATGTTAGTTACCTGATTGCTAGCTGGATGTGACGAGGTAAAATGTCCTTAATCTTCAGAAAAACATTAATGCTGCACCAAATATTGGCTACTTTATCCTTAAAAGAGATTTGTTAGTTTTACATTTTGGTATAATTGAAAGAAATATTAAACCCCATGAAGTACAGCCTATAATCTCCAGGTAATAAACTTTAGAGACATGAAACTTTCATTCACATTTATAACAAAGTAGATTAAACTCTTCAAGCAATAAAAATATATACCCACAGCCTCAAGCATTTTTTTTCTTTTTTGAAATGCAGATTATATAAAGCATTAGTCAACCATAATCCACATTCTAGTAAACTATTTAATATTTTTCAAAAAGCGGTATATTAAGCAAAAATCTCCCCAAATTTGTAAAATAAATATTAATTACATTTGCACCATTTTATTACAAATGTAACTTTCTGTCACATAATCTAATAGGTACTAGCAATGACAAGACTAATTGCTAATAAATCAAGAAGCTTTAAAACATTAGCAATTGTGCTGGGCTCACTCAGAAGGAGATTTGCTATCTCAGCTCCCCAGCTGGTGCCACCCATCCTCTACACAGCTGCAAACACGACATCAAGAGAGGGGTGGCCTCCAGCAACTGCCCCACCCACTTCCTGGTCAAGACAAGATCTAGAGCAGCAGTTCCCAACCTGTGGGTCAAACCACCCTTTCACAGGGGTTCCCTAAGACCACCTGTATATCAGATATTTACATTACGATTTATAACAGTAGCAAAATTACAGTTATGAAGTAGCAACAAAAATAATTTTATGGTGGTGGGGGGGGGTCACCACAACCTGAGGAATTGTGTTAAAGAGTCACAGCATTAGGAAGGTTGAGAACCACTAATCTGGAGCTTCTGTGATGGACAAGGAACAGGGGACTGGAGACATATTGAATATGTCTGACACCATTCCACACTCACCGTCACAGATACTTTCTGAAATGGAAGATACAACAAATAACAGGCAGCCTTTACAGAAAATCAAGCTTTGCTTTGCTGTTAAGGTTATCAAGACTTGAAATCATGACTCTGCCACATACCATGTCTATGAATGTCTGACCTGAGTTTCTTATCTGTACAACAGGGACAAGAGCCATCTTAGAGCTGTGGGGATCATAAGTCATGCAGAAGGGTCCAGCACCTAACAAGTGATGTTAGCAACAATGGGGATACCACCAATCTGTACAGTGACACTGTCCACACACCTCTGTGTTCACAACAACACTGTTTAGTCTCTTTCAAAACGTTATCCCATCCTCCTGTAAATCCATGGAAAACTATTTTATAGAAATTATGTATTCAAAACTTAGAGATGCTTTCTAATTCTTTTCAAAAGAAATGTTATTCAAAAGCAAATTATCTATAAATATGTTGTCTCTAAGTTTATTAAAAGACCTTTTGTTTCAGAAATAAATGGTTTGTTTAATTTAATTACTAAATCTAAATGATCAAATTATTCATGCAATAAAAGTTTAACAAGAGTGATTAAAGTAGCATTAAATGAAGGATTCTCATTAAAAATTACTGTGAATGAAGGTTATATATTTCATAAGGAATTATGAGATCTTTCTGAGGCAAACAGGATTATCAGCTTAACAAATAATTCTGGCAAACTAAGAAGAGAATGTAAACCAACACGGTGGCAGGCTGGTTAATTTGGTAGCTGCAGCATCCAATGCTCTTTTACTATGGACCAATCTGACTTTTAAAAAAAGTACAACTGAATTATGGACCTAATTATGGCAAAAATATTACCTATTCATATAAGGCACTAAAAAATGCCAACTAAGTCAGGGGTGCTATATTGAGTTAATAACTGACAGGCTGACTGGAGGAGGAAAAGGAAGTTACTGTCCCTGGTATCTCCTCCATGAGCTCCCCAAGGTTAAAAGGGAGGTGCAGTAATAGAAGAAGGTCCATTTGTAAACATACCTCAAACAATCCACGATCAACAGGGAAGAGTCTTCTTAGAACCTGCAGGGCATGTTCCCTTTCTGTAAAGAAGGGCAACCAACACAGAAGGAAGGAAGCCACGACAGTACAGGCTATCTTAATCAACGACTCAAACCTAGAACAAAGAGCGGAGATGAGCAGTAAGACAGAGAAAGGCTAACAATTCTTGAAAAGTGATATGACTATTATTCAATACAATAACTGCAAATATAACAGCACTGTCAATCGATACTACCAATAAAGATTTAAGATGGGGATCCACTCGCAACACAGCTGAAATTTTCACAACTGTTAAAAGACTCATTTTTCCAGCCAAGGACCCACCACTATCATAATTAGCATTTAGCTTGGCTGTTACTGCTACAGGCATGAAGGGATGCAGCCAGAAAGAAAAATGTCAAGCAGGAGTATTTTTAATAAGTGGACAGCATGATAAGCTCTACAGTGATAGCACTCCACAGGAGTACTCTGGAAAACTGGCCCAGACTGCCTCCGAAGTGTACATGGATCCAAACAGTCCTGTAGTTACGAAGATTTGCAAGGATATAGAACATGGCTCATTAGCTTTCTTCCCATTCATCCATGCATGGCCAACACATTTATAAGAAAGCATCTAAGCCAAAGACCACCTTCCTCCAGACAAGTATGCAAATAAATTCTCTAAAAATTTTTAATTCTGTCCTCTAAGAGTCACTTACCCCTTTCCTTTGAGGCCTTTTTTAAAACACTTGCCAAGTAAAAAGCAAAAAAATGGCAGGGAATGGTAGAGCTCCATCTGTTTATAATTTAGAGCTAAGCAAAATGCCAATGACCCTAGCAGGTCCCAGTCACAAGATACTCCAAGAACACCCCACAAAGCAAAACCAAGACTCACAGAATTATATATGTCCCTGTGTCAAGGAAATTAGCTCAGTAATTAAGCCACAGAGCTTGCATTTCATAAAACATATTTCTTGTGTGATTAAAAATAACATGTAAACTGAAAGCTTACTTCTAAATATAAACTAAAAATATTAAAGTGATAAAAATGTATACAAAGCAGGCTCAAATATAGTCTGCTGTTAAACAGCAATGTGTAAAGGTTTAAAGGAGCTATAAATACAGACAACATAGTTTTGTTTCTGTTAAACTACTTCACAATATTATAATAATATTCCAAATCTACAGAATAAAACCACTCTGGCAGCAAGTTCAATACCGACAACAAAATCGCTATTGTCACTGTATGCTTCTGTCAATCAGATAAGAATCAAAAGAAAAAGAGGAGTAGGAAGAGAAAGAAAATCTTAATTAGAAATTCAAAATATGCCTAACAAAACAAATGGAATTTAACAGAGGTATTAATGGTAAGGACAGAGTAATTTCCTATAAGGCACAAAACAGAAAGCAAACATGCAGAATAGGGAAATAAAAAATCTAACATCTGATTAAAGCTCAGCATGCACATGGCACCTCACAATTGTCTGTAAATTCAGTTCCAGGGGATCCAACATTCTCACACAGACATGCACACAGGCAAAACACCAGTGCATATAAAATAAAAATAAATTATAAAAAAAAAAGGGGGAAAAATGTTGGATATGGTGGTACACATCTTTAATACCAGGACTGGAGAGGCAGAGGCAGGTGGATCTCTATGAGTTTAAGGACAGTCTGGTCTACAGCAAATTCCAGGATAGCCAGAGCTATACAGAGATACTCTGTCTCAAAAAAAAAAAAAAAAAAAAAAAAAAAGTAAATAAAATTAAAATTAAAAATAAGGAAAGAATACATAATTGTTTAAAAAAATTTATCCCTACAAAATTGCATAACTCAGAAACTTGAAGACTTTAATTCACCACACCAGACTTTTATCAACTGAAAAGAATTCATATAAGTATACAAGTATATATGACAACAGAGGATGGCAGTGCTACGTGCTGATGGGTGATGTCGCTCTATATGCTGTGAATGTGTTGCTCTGATTGGGTGATAAATAAAATGCTGATTGGCCAGTAGCCAGGCAGGAAGGTGGGAGATAAACAGACAAGGAGAATTCTGGGAAGAGGAAGGCTGAGTCAGGAGTCAACAGCCAGACACAGAGGAAGCAAGATGTGAAAGCAGAACTGAGAAAAGGTACCAAGCCATGTGGCTACACATAAATAAGAATTATGGGTTAATTTAAGTGTAAGAGCTAGTCAGTAATAAGCTTGAGCTAATGGCCATACAGTTCGTAAATAATATAAGCCTCTGTGTGTTTACTTGGGGGACGCAAGTGGCAGAGATTTATCCTGACCACGGGCCAGGAGGGACACAGGAAAACTTCAGCTACAACATGCAGTGAGCCTAGATCATAATATATAACTGATTTCATTTCCAATTTAATAAAGGATACTGAAAATGTCCATAGTCGATAAGAATAAGACCTGGATACAGCAATATGCATAATGCACTAGCGATCTGTGAAGAAAAGTATGGTGGATAAAGAGGTCATTATTATATCGGAGTGACGAGCACTGTGCATCTAGCATGCAGGAAACATCCATCTTCCTGAGGCACCGTCCTTCTTTATTCAAAATATTCCATTTTCAAAAGATACCTATTAAGACACTAAAGTTTTCGTGGAGGCAAAAGAAAATACTTTAATAAAAAGTAAAAATTACTGAAAAAGTTCAGTTGTTTTGTTGAGTCACACTCTGTAGCTCTGGGTGTCCCGGAACTATGTAGGCCAGGCTGTCCTCAAGCTCATAAAGATGCACCTGACTCTGCCTCCCAGAATGCTGGAATTAAAGGCACCCTTGTCATCACACCCAGAAAGGCATTTTTAATCAAATGACTGGCTATCTAATCATTCAATGTAAAATTCTCAAGAAAGGATGCTTGATAATGACTGTGAACAGACACACAAACTTTCCAACATGCCCTTTAGTCAAGTCCTTGTCACCAGCTAGCTCAGAATTCTGATTTACAAGCTTAGCAATAAGTCCAGCATGGCATGGGTCAAGAGTACAGGTCTTCTGAAGTTCAATGCATTCTGTTATTACCAGAGCACACTTAAAGTAATTATTGTAAGTTAAACTGTTGTTTCTAAATGAAAATTAATAAATAGAAGACAAAATATTCATTATCCTATCTACTCCCAAAGAGCAGGGCTGCCTTAAAGTTGATCCTTAGTACGCTAGTAATAAACATTTCAGAGATGAAATGTCAGACAGCTTTAAAACTTACCTTTCTCTTAGGTGAGATCTCTCTTAAGGAGTAACAGTACAAAAGCACCGCTGGGAAGTAAATGAGCAAATCAGCAACTAAAACTGCAAACAAACAAGGGGATGCAGATAAAAAAACTAAATACGTCCATCAGGCTCTCCACCAACCACCTTCCTCCTGCAGCCTTGACTGAGAACTGTGTTAACACTACCTGCAAATCCCTATAAAACTAGCCCTTTGCATTCCCTCTGCTTATAAAGGCCGCATCCCAAGACGCTTCTCTGACATTAATACACGTAATCAACGAGACGAGGACCTGCAGTCACGCTCTTGAGGCTCTGACTTGAGCATCAAATGAACGCTCAGAGCACAGGAAGACAGTCTGGTCTCCCGTATCTGCACACTCAAAATGTTCTGCTCAGAACAGCTCCAAGGAGAATCTTTACTGCTGCTATTTATAAAAACATACAAACTTTTACTAGTCGATGCACATAAAGAGTTAGAGAGAGCCTAGCAGTGTCTCGTGAACATTATTTTTTCCATCAGCAGGATGCAGCATGAGGACAAAGCCCGGGGCTTCATGTGAGTTCCAAACCAGCCATGAGAGAAGACATGGCAGGACTCTGTCTCAAAGGAAAAAAAAGAGCTTGAGAGGCCTGGGTAAGCAAGAGACTGGAAACACACACATCGTTTATGAGTGTGTGTCTGTGTGTACATAAGAAGGGATGGTACAGGACAAAAGAATAGGGACAGGGACAAAACAGAAACAGCAATGTATAATTCCTTGTTGTACAGTCGTTTTAGAACAACAACAACAACAACGAATTCTCCAACAGGACAACATTGCTGTCCCAAAAGTCTGTTATCCTGAACGAGGTAGGCACTTTTAACGCCGGGCACTCTCTGAACTAGAATGGGCTTTAACCAGTGTGACTCTCGGGGATGCAGATATCAGTGTGGGTGCTGAGAACCATGGGATGAACATGCCAAAAAAAGAAAACAGTGGAAAGCCCTGGAAGGAGGAGAGACGAGCAAGAGGGCAGACAAACACAAGCTATCTCCTGGATGATATTCTATAAGAGGTGAACAGTAAAGACAACAGAGTCCTCGGGCTAATTAACAATAAAAGGTGCAAGTCAGAATTAAATCTTAGCTCTATAATGCTTTTAAAGAAATCAAAGCTTACTACTTTCAACCTAGAGCAGTGCATAACAATGCTCTATAAACACTGATGACAGGCTGGGGGTGTGGCTCAGTGGGAAGGCTTGACTAGCATTTTAAGTCCCTTTGTTCAGTCCCCAGCACCACTCAAAAAGAGAGGAGGAGAGCTTGGTGATGGTGGCACACACCTTTAATCCCAGCATTCAGGAGGCTGAGCCAGGTGGATCTCTGTGAGTTCAAGGCTGGCCTGGTCTACATAGTGAGTTCTAGGACAGCCAGGGCTACACAGTGAGACACTGTCTCAAAAACAAACAAAAAAAGAACAATAATGCTATTTTTATCAATTTACTCGAATTGTTTTTAAAAATCACATTTTTGACCCCATACCAACTGCTCTTTTACCTGTGGTACGCATGAAGAGCTTGTGCGCCTGACTCTCATATCCACGTGATGTGTGCAGAGCAACCCAGTCGGGATTTATAAACTCTGCCCTGCAAATCAAAGCATATATACATGCACTTTACTCTTCTTGGTTTTAGTAAGAAGGGCACCTGAGAACATAGAACTCTAAGAGTTGGCTGCTGCTGCTGTTAATAGGGTCAATACTGACGCTCTTCTCCTTGTATTTAATCGTGTAAAATTCACTGAGGATACAAAACAGTATCTCATCTACCTTGCCCATCTTCCAATAAAACCATGAAATACGCAAATGTTTGACCCTTGTCATTCTAGTGTAAAAAATAATCTGATATCACATTTCATTATTAAAAACATACTTCGTTTAGAACCTCTTCAGTTACTAATACAACTGACTATAATAAACATATTGGTCATAAATTTCACATAAAATTCAGCCATTATTATTGATAAATCTAGCTTTCAATCATATTATAAAATCCTGAACACTACAAAGTATAACTAATCATCATGTTTAGGAACTTAACTTCAATCCATTATTAAAATATGAAACAGTTAAACGTTGAAATAATAAACCACGGAAAATGAGCTCAGGAGACACTGTGAAGATGTTTCTCCAATGTCTGCTGACACATGAGGTCTACGAGGAATGTGCTCCAGCAGTGAACAGGGCCCCACCAAACACAAGTCCTCGTCTAGAAAGCACTTCATTGTTTATTTTTTTAAAGGAAGCATGCCTATCCTACAAGTTTCTACCTTAGCAGATCAGTTAAGAAGGCCATTTGGCAACACTCAGGAGGCAGAGGCAGGCAGAGCTCTGAGTCTGAGGCCAGCCTGGCCTACAGAGTGAGTTCTAGGACAGCCAGGAATGCACAGGGAAATTGGGGGGGGGGGGACTGGAAATACAGTTTTCATTTACTTGGCTACTATCCAGAAAAATAAAAGCTTTCTTGTATTACACTGCTCAGCAGTCATGTGCAGTTGGTAACTGCTCTACTCCAAAACAAATGTAAGTTTTGCATTCTTTCTTGCCTGTACACCACAAACATTACAGAAATGTTCAAAATCTGATAGTGGCTCTTAAACTTGTCATATGATCGAAGCTACAAGCAATCACGCTTACATAAACCAGATCACACTGTGTCTAAGGGCATAAATATTCAGTTCTATTTTAAAAAGAGAAACTCACACATATGCACATAAGAGACTATGATAGGCTGTAAGAGGTGGGTAATCCAATCCCCAGTACTGTAAATTGTTGTCACTGCTGTTAAAATACCTGGAAAAAAAAAAGCACAATTCCATTATCAATATTCAAGACATAATTTAATATCTCATGCCATTTAATTAAAATTAAGCTTAATGGTTTGACTAATTAAGACATTAATAATTACTCTATGACATCAAATACAAACAGGGATGCCCCAGGTGCCTAGGACTTATTCTTAGCAGACTTAGTAAATTAATTATATTCATATAACAAAATATATGCAACAAGGACAATTTGTTTCTGATACTGTCACAAATTAGAAAAACAGCATTTCTAAAACATAATTTAAAAAATACAAAGCCAGTTTCAAAGAACACAAGAAGATACAGCTTATGGAAAGAGGAAGACTTCATGGAGTCAGCAGACTTGATGAAGAGTCTGAAAACCATTTAGCTGCATATATAGTTTAGTCCTACTACAGAAAAGAGTCTGTGAAGCAATGGGAAAAACCTGTCGAGAGTCCATAAAAGTGCTCAGCTCCTCCAGTTACAGCTGTGAAGGAATTATAAAAAACCACTGTGCCTCTGAAAGGAAAACTAAGCTTATATAAATATATTTCTTAGTTATGTCCTTTATAGATAAGCAACTTCTTCCATCCACTTTACTCTCAGTCTCAGGAGCAATTCACAGTAATGCAGAGCAAACTGCATCACCCCCAAATAACCGCTCATCATCTTGTTTCAAATGGGTCACAAGCTCTCACTTCCCCAACATGAAGACTTAAGTTAGCACTCAACAAGATTCTCATCAAGAGGGGGGGATCTAGCCCACCTGAGTTGAGCTGTTGGCAATTGATGGCTGCTAGGGAAGGGAGGGTCAGATGTCTGGTAGGGTGCCGTGCTCAGCAGATGGCCCTCCCCCCATAAACACGCTGGCAGCGGTAACTGGATTCAGTGGGTTACAAAAGGAAGACATGAAGTTGGAAGGAGACTGAGGCAGAGAGGTCTCTGGGAGAAGCTGGAGTAGGGGGAGGTAAATATGATCAAAATACATATATGAAATTCTCAAAGAATACACTTAAAATGTATGTAAAGGGATCTCCATCAAGTAATGGATTGCTCACACCCAGATTTGCTCTGCTTGGCAGAACCTAAGGACTTAGCAGTAGTTCTAATTTGCCATTAACCAACAAACTACTGGGATGGATACAGCAATGGGAAGTCACCAAGTCATTGAAGATTACATTTTGACCAAAACAAGTTGACGTGGTTTCCAGCTTATAAAGAGCTAATTTTCGTTTACTTGAACCTTGAAATTCACTAGAGATGAGTGAACGAGGCACTGAAGTGACAGTGAGCTGTAAAAATGCAAAGACTTCTGCTATGGCAAGAAGGTAATGTTAAGATTATGCTCCCCACTCTTAGGGTAATTCCTAAGAGAGGGAGCCAGCTCGTAGGCACAGGCCTGTAATCACAGCCACTCAGGATAAGGCAATAGAATTACCATTCAAGGCCAGCCTAGACTACGTGGTGGGACTGTTTAAAGGGGAAAGGAAAAGAAAAGAAAAGCCTAGAAGATGGCTGTGTAGCTCTGTAGCTTGGTGGTCCAGTCCTTGCCTAGCATGTAGTGTGGTGGTTTGAGTAAGAGTGGTTCCCATATTAATCCCAGCACTCAGGAGACAGAGACAAGTGGATCTCTGTGAGTTCAAGGCCAGCCTGCTCTACAAAGCGAGTTCCAGGACAGCCAGAGCTGCTATGCAGAGAAACCCTGTCTTGAAAAACCAAACCAAACCAAAATAAATAAATAAACAGAATGGCTCCCCTAGGCTTATATATTTCGTGTTAGTCATCAGGAAGTGGAACTCTGATAAGATTAGAAGGACTAGGTGTGGTCTTGTTGGAGTAGATGTGAACTCACTGGAGGAAGTGTGCTCAATGGGGGTGGGCTTTCAGGTTTCAGAAGCCCATGCCAGGCCCAGTTCTCTTCCTGCCTGCAGATCAGGATGTAGCTCTGAGCTACTGCTCCATCTTCTCTCATATGTGGATCCTAAATTTTAATTCTCACATTACCACAGATACGAAGGTGTAGGTGAAGAAATCAGAAAGGGGACCGTGAAAGGAGAAAAGATCTTAAGGGGTTGAGAAGAGAGAAAGGACTAATGGGGGGCTGGAGATACAGCTCATCAGTTAAGGTGTATGTATTGCCCTTGGAGAGGACCAGTGTTTGGTTCCCAGCACCCACATCCAGAGGCTCACGAGTGCCTGTAACTCTAGCTCCAGGGGATCCAACGTCATCCTCTGGACTCAATTGCATACATGCCCACACACAGGCACACAAAAAAATTTAAAGTCCTTTAAAAGAAGGGGCTATAGAATATGTAAGACATGAGAGCAGAGAGCGGGCTCTTGGTTGGGGAGAAAGGGAACCAGGAAGAGTGAGCAAGAGAAGAGAAGGGAGTGGGCAAGGGTGATAAGAACAAAGCATGTGTGGAAACGCCTTAATAAAGCCCTTACTCACTGCATATGGTGGCGCTTGCCTTTAACCCCAGCACTGGGGAGGCAGAGGCAGGCGGATCTCTGAGTTCGAGGCCAGACTGGTCTACAAAATGAGTTCCAGGACAGCCAGGGCTGTTACACAGAGAAACCCTGTCTCAAAAAACAAAAACAAACAAAAAAGCCCTTGCTGACCCAGTGAAATATGTAGACAGTTACTTCCACTCTGCTAGAAGAGAGAGTTAAACAGTCTGCAAAGGCGGAACCAACAGTGACCTGGGAGCTGCACTCAGGCAGTCTGCGTGGCACCTACACTCTTCCCATTTTAACATCACTAAGGTCCCTAAGAGACACTCTGGGACACCTCCAGGCAGATGTGCACACAACATGAAGATGAATTACCACTGCTTCAGTGGTTGAGAGTAACAGCAATCTCTATGATGTTCTGAGTTCTACAAAGCAGGAGATCCATACAAACCATGAAACCACTGATGGCAGAGTGGCCTTTTCTTTACACTACAGAGAGCTATCGTAATAAGACCACGTAAGGAAGGACAAATGAACATTCCTTCCTTCGAGAGATGTTCACAGGGGTCTGCATCGTGCCAGGACCCACCCTAGATGCAGAGTACTCTAGGTGGCCAAGGGACAGAAGTAAATTTTTCAGATGAAAACAAATTCAAATCTCCTTTTTATTCCTTTTCAGCGCCACACATATAGCCAGTTACTACTGCCAAGACGTTTCTGTTTTTACCTAGAGCTGATGTCACAGTAAGCTTTAGTGAAAAAAGTATCGGTGAGGGAACAGGGCAAAAACACTGTCCGCTCCTGCTGCTGTTTTAGCTTACATCCATCCAGAGGAGTTTCCCAGATACACAGTGTTCTTGCGTCAAACCTCAAGGTTAGGGCTGGCAAGATGGCTCAGTGGGTAAACGTGCTTGTCCGGAGCCCTGGCTCTCTGGGTTTGATCCCTGGGACATGTAAATGTGGACAGAGAAAACCAGCTCCACATGTCCCCTGACCACCACAGGCACACTGTGGCATGAGTGTACCCCCATATCATCGCACATGATGAGAAGAAATAAAATTTAAAGATTATTTAAAATGAGAAGTTCTAGGTTAATAGCACATCCTAGCTAACTGAGCATGCATGTGGGTAATTTTCAGGACTGTGAAACTTCAAAGATGACATGCAATATGAAAGACAACGTATACAAAGCACCATACGCAAGAGATGAAGAAAATGGTGTTTTTCTTTTAAATATCTTCATATAATCTATATTACCTATGATGAACAACAAAATCAAGCCAAAATCATCCATACCACTCTTTTACTGGTAAATTAAAGGTAACTTCTTGCCAGTGTCTCTGAGCTTCATAATCACCAAACATAGGAGGTTTTCCAGCACCTAAAACAAAAAGAGGGCACAAATGTTCTTTTAGCACATGAGGTTTTGGGTTTTTCTTCTTATAAAAATGTCCTATATTACAAGGGCAATGCAAGCCAGGGAAAGAACACAGGACTACCAAAGTCAGAGATGAGGCCTGAACCCAGTACTGCTCGTCACCAAGTGACCACGTGATGGGCAAGTTCCTTACCCTCCCTAAGTCATGAGCTACAGTCTACTCGGAGAACTGCTAGAGCAAATACCAAACAGGTGTGAACAGCCAGCACAGAGCCTGGCATGGCAGACACTCAGTAAGCAGGGCCACTGTAGCACCACCCAGCTATTATCAGTACAGGTATCTATGACTGGGTTTGTTTTTGTTTTTCAATTATATTTGCTAGCTGTGATGGTGCACACTTTTTTTGTTGTTTTGTTTTTGTTTTTGTTTTTCGAGACAGGGTTTCTCTGTGTAGCTTTGCGCCTTTCCTGGATCTCGCTCTGTAGACCAAGCTGGCCTCAAACTCACAAAGATCCTCCTGCCTCCGCCTCCCAAGTGCTGGGATTAAAGGCATGCACCACCACCGCCCGGCTAATGGTGCACACTTTTAATCCCAGTACTGGGGAGACAGGCAGGATGATCTCTATGAACTCATGGCCAGTATGGTCTACACAGTGAGTTCTAGGCCAGTCAGGGATACACAGTGAGACTCTGTTTCAAATAAACAAAACCAAAAAAACCCAACAACATTTTTTAGTGTGTGTAACGTGTAGAAGTCAAAGGCAAGTCTCAAGAGAGGGTCTTTCCTACCACCTTATGGGATCCAGAGATGAAACTCAAGTTGTCCAGCATGCTTGAAAGCATCCAACGACTCATCCTGCCAGCCACCAGGCTTACTTTTACTTCATGAGAAAAACTGTCACCAACACTGTGGTCTGGATATGAAATGTCACCCATAGGCTCAGGTTTGAGCACATGGTCCACAGCTGGCGGAGCTGTTTTGGAAGGCTGTGGAACATTTCAGAGGTAGAGACTTGAGGAAGTGGGTCCCTGGGACAGGGCCTCGAGGCTTGCTGGCCAGAGACCCTCCAGTCCTCCACTCTTCCCAAGTGGGGATGCAGTGTGAGCAGCCTTCTCCCACTCCACTGCAGCGCCATCCCACAGACCCTCAAACTGGAGGGAGATAAACCCTTCTCCCACGTGGTTTCTGGTCAGGCATTTGGTCACAGCAAGAAGAAAAGTAACAACACAAATACTTCATGAAAGTACCATAAATTAACAACAAATACCTGCATTTACAAACTAAAAATAAAAACTTAAGGTCGAACACAGAATAAAAACAGGCTATGTATTGACAAAGGTCAGCCTGTACTATCAAATGATTTGTATAAATACTCAAAGGCTGGTGAGATGTCTTAGCAGCTAAAGGAATTTGCCACCAAACCCGAGGCCAATCCCTAGAACCCACATGCAACGAGAGAACCAACTACTAAGTTGTCCTGACTTCCACATGCCAAGCAATGTAGCACATGCAACACACATAATAAATAAGCAAAGAAATATTTAAAATACACAACAGCTTGTAATTTGCTTTTTATAAATAAGGGATAATAAACCTTTAATAATTAACTAACATGTATGTTGTAGTGCTAAATACAATAATCCTATGAATTAATTGTTATGATTTTCCCTATTCAAAGGCTGGAGAAGAGGAAATGTTCACTAAAGTAGTCAAAAAGCAAGGAAGATATAAACCCAGCAGGTTGGCTCTAAAACCCATTCTTCTTGTTTTGTGTTGAACCTTTTTTGTAAAGAAGTAAGTTATTTTAAATGGTTTCTTTTTATTTTACGTGCATTGGTGTTTTCCCTAAGTGTGTGTCTGTGTGAAGGTGTCTGCTCCCTGGAACTGGAGTTACAGACAGTTGTGAGTTGCCATGTGGGTGCTAGGAAGAGCAGCCAATGCTCTTAATCACTGAGCCTTCTCTCCAGCCCCTAAAACCCATTCTTAACTCCTACCCTATCATGCCCACATAGATGACAAATCTCTATAGCAGATACTAACACCCTATTTAACTAGCAGTTGACTATTGAACTGTGAGGAAGCCCAACAAGGTACAATAGAGTCACAGGTTCTTAAGTCAGCAAATAAGGTAGAAATCAAAATAGCCATATACACTTCTAACCCAGCCGGTAGGAGTCACATTGAATAATAACAGACATGCTCATTGAATTCCAACCCAGATTTTCTCCAGATTTAATGAAGTTGCTTGCTTGCATTAGTTGGCTGCATCCTACCAGTACTCTTTGAATGCTGGGATTTTTAAGGAGACAATCTGTAATTACCAGAAAAGCCAACTAACAGCTCTACAGCGTGTACACTGAGAACAGACTGACAAGTCTACAGCGTGTACACTGAGAACAGACTAACAGCTCTACAGCGTGTACACTGAGAACAGACTAACAGCTCTACAGCGTGCACACTGAGAACAGACTGACAGCTCTACAGCGTGTACACTGAGAACAGACTAACAGCTCTACAGCGTGCACACTGAGAACAGACTAACAGCTCTACAGCGTGCACACTGAGAACAGACTGACAGCTCTACAGCGTGCACACTGAGAACAGACTAACAAGTCTACAACATGTACACTGACTAACTGGTACTAGAAATGACCCACAGTACAAACACCCTTGTACAAAAGCAAACCTTGTCTCAAAAGAACAAACAAAATCACTTCAAATCCCAACCCCCATGAGTCTCCCTTTACAAATTAAAATATAAATGGTGAATTATTGACTTCTCATGATATGTATACTTTCCATATCATGTTTGTCAAGTAGAAATTTTAGTTACTAGAACAGGAAAAAAAATGTTTTCCATAAATCAAACTAAGCAACATGTTAAGCATGTAGTAATTTAAAAAGGTACTCAATTAAACTCAACAGGAGAAAAAAAAATTTCTTCTAATAATTTCTTAAAAGGAAAGAATTCTTCCAAGAGTTTTTACATTTTTTTTTGGTGTGACATGGATATGTGTGTGTGAATCCAGTCTAATGAATACAACCACTGGATATATGGCTTCTTTGGAAAGAGAAATCAGTTAATTTTTTTCTTTTTTCAATGCCCTTAGGATAATAAAGTCAGAAAAGATTGCAGGTAATTTCCTATACCTGAAAAAAAAAAATCAAACTATCTAGATTTCCTAAAACTACTCTAGAAATCGTGTGGTCGACGTGGGAGAATTGATTACACTCTCCAGCAAACAGAAGACTGGATAACGACTCTCTTCAGGGTTGGGAAACAAGTTTTTATCCAGAGTCTGACCTACTTCAATAAATTCAGCTGACATTGGCTATGAAATTAGTACTTAAGTTTTTGAAACTGCTAAAGTGCCCTCAAAGCAGCCCAGAAGGACAGCCCAACTGTGCCTGTGGGAGCTTCACTCAGAAGGGCAAAAGAATTCCTTCCACAGTGATTAATTCTACAAACTTACTCACATGAGATTCAGAGCCACGTAAAGAAAACATACCCACGTGCATTTACAGAACCTCAATTTTGTCATCCTCCCAGGAAAATGGGACTAAGTAGCACTAAAAAAAGTTCATTTTATTAATTGCCAAATTATTCAAAACCGTGTTTAAATATAAAGAATAAGCAGCCTGTGGACAATACATACTTTACAGTCAAGCTTTAAACATTCTAAGAAAAGAGTTGACTACATTTTTCCATGGATTTCTTCTTGTTTCTGGTAAGAACGTGTAACCTTTCACAAACAGTAATGGATAAGTCAAATGAAATCAACCAATTAAATCACATGCTGTCATGCTTTTTAATAACAGATATTTTACAAAAACTGATTTTTTTAAATGATGCTTTCCTTAGCTGCCAATACGACTTGGGGTGGGGGTTCGAGGGAAGTAACCAAAAACAGCCTTCCTCAACAAAGTGTTGTTATAATACTTTGGGTGGAATGTAAGAGGTATTGTAAATCTCTGTAAGAAATGACTAACTGGCTGGGTGGTGGTGGTGGCGGCGGCGGCGGCGGCGGCGGCGGCGGTGCACGCCTTTAATCCAGCACGTGGGAGGCAGAGGTAGGTAGATCTCTGTGAGTTCGAGGCCAGCCTGGTGTACAGAGTGAGATCCAGGACAGCTATGGATACACAAAGAAACTGTCTTGAAAAAAAGTAAAAAAAAAGAAAAAGAAAGAAAAAAGAAAAGGCAAACTGGTACTAAAATAAGAACCTGTCTATTCCCCACAGGTCCTTTAATGCAACATACAATATTCAGTATCTTAGTTCTGTGAAAAAGCAACACTGAAAATATAAAGAGAATACATTTTAGAAAAAATTGAATTACAATAATGTATTTAAGTAATTTGCCCAAATGATATACACATTTCAAAGAAAGAATAATTCAGTAAAATGAACGCACACTAACCTGAACTTCTATACTTGGTGTGGCAGGGATTGGGACACACTACCAAAGTGACACAATGCAGAGATTAAGCTGCAGTTATCTGAGAAACAGCAGGCGCAGACAGGTCTCTCTGACCTTTCCCCAAAGCAAGTCACAAGACCACCAAGCAAGAAGTGCTCTGCAGTATCCTTTTCTCCAAAAAAATGGAAGGCCAGGCCAGAAGAACCAAGAAACTTATATCCATCCCTTCTGTTTCTGGTTGTTGTTGGAGACAGCATCTCATGCTGATCAGCTCAAGCTGATCTTTTAAACTCTCCATAACTAAGGATGACCTTGAACTCCTGATTCCTCCCCATACCCCGCTTCCACCTCCCCAGTGCTTAGACTATAGGCATGCATCAACACACCTAGATTATGTGGCAGCAGGGATTGAACCTGTCTACGCTTTATCAGACCTAGTGCAAAACCCTCAGGTTTAAGTGTTCCTTTGATTTCTCATTTCCTCATGAAGGCCCCCATGTCACATAAAGCTTACACTGAACACATCTGCACAGTTATCTGCTAACCTGTCTTTTACTACACATGCTCTAACAGACAACTTAGAAGGGTTGAAGGAAAAGAGTTTTTTCCTCTCTAACAAATGCTTCTTAATTACACTCTTAAAAGAAAATAAATCAAAAGGAAAATAAAATATATCTATTTAAAAAATTAAAATAAAGGAATTAAATATGTATTTATTGTATGTGTGCCTTGAGTATATATAGGTATATATGTGTACCATGTGCATGTAGGTGCCTTTGGAGGCCAGAAGAGGGCATCAGATCTCCCAGAACTGGATTTACAGGCAGTTTGGGAGCTGTACAGTATGGGTCCTGAGAACTAAACCCAGGTTCTCTACAAGAGCAACAAGATCTTGACTGCTGAGACAACACTCCATCTCCCATGCATTAACTCTCTTAGCTTCCCATGTCACAGTTCTTCACATGTGGGCTGGAGATGGAGGGTGATACTGTACATGCCTAGTGTTTGACCCTGGGTTCCATCCTCAGCATTGGGGAAAAAAAAGAAAAAAAAAATATCTTGGGGCTTGGGAGACAGTTTGGTTGGCAAAGTGCTTATCACACAGGCCTGAGGACCTGAGTTTGGATCCCCAGCACCCACATAAAAAAGCACAGCATGTTAGCACACGCGCTTCTCCTCACTAACTTAGAGAAGCTGCTGTTCTGTGGCTATAGCTAGGCAACTAGGAGGCTTCCATGGCTCTTCCACACCCCTCCTTCGTTGTTTGTTTGCCTGGTAGCTGACCTAAACCACATAACCAGCTCATGAAACAGCACTTCTAATAAACGTGGTGAGCACACTGTGGTCACTGCACACAGATGATCCCATTTACCTCTCCTCACCCGGCTACAAATTCCAGGATGCTTCTAGAACTAGCTTGTAAAAACAAGCAGGATCTAAGGACCTTCCTGCCCTCACAACACACACACACACACACACACCTGTATTCCTCCATCTTTCAAAAATGCCTCAGCTTTGTTTCATGTTTTCTTATACTAGAATGTTCTTCTTCTCACCCATTTTCTACCTAGTAAAATCTTTTAGAATATACTTAAATGTGACATACATACCAAGATTTTCTCATCTGAATTAGAAGTATCTAGTGTTCTAAATCTAGTCACTTTATATTGCACTAAATTTTAATGCGATATATATTTGTATACCCACCCTGTCCACCAAACTGTTACCTTCTCTAGGGAAGATACCATTTATCATTCTTTATTATTAAAGCCTTAATAATTACCAAGACCTCTTTTTGGCTATACAGCAAACAATAATATTTTGGAGGGTTTCTTTGCTGTTTTTTTTAAGACAAGCTCCCATAAAAACCAGGTTGACCTTGAACTCATTATCTAGCCAGAGCTGGCCCTGAATTCCTGACCCTCCTGCCTCTACCTCCTGAGTGCTGGGGTTAGAGGTGTGTGACCACACCTGGCAATATTTTGGAGTTAAATGGTCTAATGTGAGGATCAATAGAGGTGAGGCATGGCCACAAATGTGCTGATTCTATCCCTACATAAAGTACATTCACACATACTACTTGAACTAATCCCTCAAGCAGTTTGCTGAAACATGTATTGACAGTCCTACCTTGTGTAAAAGCTCAGGGAAATTAAACAACTTCCCCAAGATTAGGCAACTAACAGGTAAACTAAGATGTGAGCCCGTGCTTTACTACACAACATTCAAGTGATTGTTAACTGCCTCAACAGTATGAATTAACCTGAGGAGCAGGGTGGAAGAAAGGTTGCTGGACACAGTCAATACACAGCTGTGTAGGTGTGCAACTGACACAACCATCATAATACAAATCCACCTTTTTTCACTGTCTTGGTCAGGTCCTCTTCTTTCTTAGAAGCCTCAGGGCAGAGTCAAAAAACGTGCTGGCTGGAATCAAGTCATCACATCCGAGCCCAGTTGTCGTTTACATGTGCATGTGCATCTGTGTAGCACATGTGCATCTGTGTAGCACATGTGCATGGTGATGTGCATGGTGCCCATGGAGGCCAGAGAGGACGCTGGACCCTCTCGAAACGGGAGTTACAGCCAGTAACTAGCACCATGTGTGGTGATATTTTATTTGTACTGAAATGTGATTTTATTTGTATGTTAATAAATAAAGTTGCCTGGGGGTCAGAGCTAATAGCAAGTCATAGAAGAAGCTGGGCAGTGGTGGTGCAAGCCTTTAATCCCAGCACTTGGAAGGCAGAGCTAGGCAGATCTCTGTGTGTTCAAGGATACAGCCAGCATGGAGACACACGCCTTTAATCTCAATACCAACCATAGAAGACCTGGAGGTCTGTAAAGACAGGCAGTGACGAGGAGGTCATGTGGTTGGGTTTACAACCAATGAGAAGGCAGAACAGAAAGTCAATAAAAAGACAGACACACAGGAAGTAGGTCTCTTGCTGAGGAGGACAGCAACGGCAGTGAAGGGTAAGGTTTTTAGCTCTTAGCTGTTGCTCTGACCTCTTGGGCGTTCATCTCTGCATTGGCTCTGTGTTTCTTATTTAACAAGACAGTTACATCTACAACCATGTGGGTGCCAGGAACCAGGCTCAGACCGCTTGAGCCTTTTCACCAGTTCACTGTTTTCCTTATTCCAAATTCTGTTTAGATTTATTAGCACAGGCAAATGTTAATTGCAGGCTAAGAACTAACGGTCCAGTATCAAAACCCCTACTCTTTAGGACTGTCCCACTTTGTGTTTGTACATTTAGATATTACCCCATCTTCAGTGGTTATAATAAATTCTAAAGAAAACAGTGCCAAATATCAGTAAATGCTCAAAATACACTGTCATTGCTACTGATGTTATTGTCTCTTTACCTCTGACCTTTTTCCTACAATCTTTTTTATAACCAGAAAATTTTTCTACAACCAAATTTGCCTAGATAAATGTACAGCCAAAATCCCAGCCATTTCCAAAAATGGTTATGCTGAGCTACATCTTGGTTCTTTTTTCTCCCTAGGCTACTTCTCCACAGACACAATCAATTTTTCATTTTTTTTCCTTCCATTTTTATCCCTCTTGATGCCATTTTTAACCTCAATTTTTTTTAGTTTTTTAGGTCACTCTAATACTACATACTGATAACTATATTCTCTTATGTTTCTGTGCAAGTCTCTATTCTCCAGAACACTGTACCCATTCCACTTGTCTAGCAAATTCTGATTAATCCCTCAAACCCCCAAGTCAGCCATCTTATCTGCAATCTGCACTGGTGCACTTTCATCAGTCACCTGTTACCCTTGTGCCTCAAACGTAACTAACCCTTAATTACCACACCCTATAGTGACTGTCTATTTGAAACTGGGTTCTCTGACATCAATATTCACTTTTTATTTCTCACACCTAGCACATGTGATACCTGCAACAAAGCTCTAACTACGTACCTGCAGAATTAAATCTGCTATCCCCCGGTCTGCAGGGTCACACTCCATCCCTCATTTGAATCTCACTCTTCTCCACTGCTCTTTACTCTCTCAATCTAGTCATGTGTCTTCTCTACCACAAACAACATCAACAAACAGAAACCTCTGTCTCCGAGACCATCTTCAAGGACTAGCTGAAGACATAATCACACCTCCATCTGACATATTCCAAACTAGAATACATTTTTGTTTGCTCATATCACAAAGTATGTTTACCTCTTACACTTTCTCATTATAATTAGATGCATGGATTTTTGTTTGTTTTTTTGAGACAGGGTTTCTCTGTGTAACTGCCCTGGCTGTCCTGGAACTCACTTTGTAGACCAGGCTGGCCTCGAACTCACTGAGATCCACCTATCTCTGCCTTTCAAGTACTGGGATTAAAGGCATGCGCCACCACTGCCAGGTGCATGTATTTTCTTAATCATAACAATAAAGCCTCAAATTCTTCTGTTTCAGTCAAAAACTATAAACAGTTATCAAAACAAGCAGAAGCAACCCACTCAGGAATATTTACCAGTCTTTCAAACAGGAAAAGTGCACTACCTGAGTAAGGGTTAAGAGAAACCGTCCACCGCACTGTGAGTCCTATTAAGACTGCTAGTGTCATCCAGTACCAGTTCTCCATGGTTCTCCAAATTCGGGGAGGAAAACAAAAGCCAGGACCAGAACACGTCCCACAAAGTCAGTCACTTGTCTCCTTGTTCAAAGCAATGTCACCATCTCCGAAGTTGGGATCTTGAGAGGATTTTAAAGGATGCTTTGCTTCAGCACAGTGAAAAATCAATCATGTCTGTGGAAAAGTAGCCTGGGGAGAAAACAGAACCAAAATTTCAATCAGTACAGCACCGTAACAATGAACCCATGAAGCCACTCAGAAAAATGGGAGCTTAGGGGAGAGGGAGTGGGTTGGGAGAGTTCCAGAGGCTCTTTATCCCCGGGATTGAGAAATACACTGCAAAAGGCAATTCTCTGTAAAATGTGATGCAATCATGTCTAAAGACAAAGGCCTGCTTTCACAGGTGAGAATTTCTGAAAGGTGTGAGGAGTGGCACAATCTATGTACAGCAGGTAAAGGCACACACCTGCAATTCAATTCCAGCAGTTGGGAGGCTGTGACATGACCCTGGACTACACACTGAGTCCACAAAGGTACGAAAAGGGTAAGTTATCTCTGGTACAAAGGAGGAGTTCTGCCTTTGCATTTAGTTTAGAAAAGCCTTCCATTGATGTAATCTCTCTAGTCTTGTTTCCAGTTCCTTCTCTCACACCATCTGTGTGCTAACCATACACATCAACTTCCCATGGGAGGGAAATAAACTTTTCAAGACAAATAGGTAAGAACGGCCCAAGTCTTAGAAAAGAACCTGCAAAAAAAAATTAAAATAATAATTAACCACCTAGAGAATTCTGCCCTTTCTATTTTTTTCTTTAGGTTGAATAGTGTGTTTTGTTATATTGTTTCTGGGGTACTGGGGATGGAACCCAGGGTCTCACACACACTAGTAAGTACTCACATCACAGAAGCATAGCCCAGACCAGGCTGGTAGGCTAAAAGCAAGAAGCAAATGAACACCTTCCTTTGAAAAATTAGGAGCCATATTAAACATATTCAGAGAAATACAAGTAAGTCAGTTGAGAACTTTTGCAGAAAATTGGAACAGTCTACCTCTTAAGCTTAAATTACTTTCTTACTTAAAAAATATCAGGGGGCTAAAGAGATGGCTGAGCAGTTAGGTGTGCTTGATGCTCTTGGAAGGGAGCCGAGTTCATCCCCAGCACCCAAAGTAGGCAGCTCACAGTTACCATAACCCCAGTCCAGAGGACCTGATGCCCTCTTCTGGCCTCTGTGTGCACTGGCATGCTTGGCATACACTCACACAGCCACAGCCACACACGTAAATAAAAATGAAAATATCATAAAATTAATACTGAAAAATATTGGAATTTTTCAATTTTTTAAAATATCAAAAGCAAGGCCAGAACTAATGGAGCCTGGGTAGAAAGACTCAAGGCACAGTGTGAGGCTCTATAACTCCATTCTTACAGCTTGATGACATACACTCCCTTCCTCTTCACTGTGATGCTCCTCTGGTCCTTCGACTGCTCTAAAACTGCCATCTCAGAGGCAAGACAAAATTAAAGTGAAATCACTTTCCAATGCTGACTCTGGATTTGGCACAAGTTTGAGACCACTATAATCCACTCAGATGCTTTTTTGGTCTATCACTAAAGTCTCTTCTAGCAACATGTGCTGTAGTCAGACTTGCAATGTTATAATATATTTCTGCTAGGACACTTCAAACTTGTAATTCAAATGCTAATTCCTGGGTAGCTTAAATACATATATATCTAACTAATTAACATGTAGTTTAAATAATATTCTAAGAAGGAAATTGAAATCACTGATGGTCATAGTTAGCTTAAGCTGTCAACCTGACATAAACCTAAAGTTACCCAAGAAGAGGGAACCTCAGCTGAAGAACTGCTCAGATCAGACTGGCCTATGGCCATTTCAGTGAGACATTTTCTTACTTGCTAATTAATTAATATAGAAGGGCTCTCTCAGTTAGGGTTTCTATTGCTGTGAAGAGACACCATGACCACGGCAACTCACATAAAGGAAAACATTTCATTGTGGTGGCTTGCTTACAGTTCGGAGGTTCAGTCCATTATCATTATGGTGGGAGATGGTGGCATGCAGGTAGACATGGTGCTGGAGAAGCAGCTGAGAGTCCTACATCTTGCAGGCAACAGGAAGTGGTCTGTGTATCACACTGAGCACAGCTTGAGGATATGTGAGACCTCAAAGCCCGCCTCCACAGTGGCACACTTCCTCCAACAAGGCCACACCTACTCTTATAAAGCCACATCTCCTAATAGTGTCACTCCCTTTGGGGGGCTATTTTCTTTCAAGCCACCACAAGGGCCTAGGCCAAAGTGGGCTGGGCCATCTCTAGGCAGGTGGGCCTGGACTGCATAAGAAAGCTAGTTGAGCAAGCCAGGAAGCAGGACAGTAAGCAACAGAACGGTTTCTGGCCCAAGCTCCTCCCTTGGTTTCCTTCAATGACAGACTATAACCTATAAGATAAAACAAACCTTTTTTCCTAATGTTGGCTATGGTCATGGTGGTTACCATAGCAACACAAAGCAAACTAGGAGACTGATAACAACCAGGTTAAATGAACTGTCCTCTGTTCTAGATCGTTTTATGTAAGTACTTCCTCAGGAAACAATGAAAACAAGCCTATTGATAATACTGAATCATCAGCATCATGATCTTACAAACAATGGAATGCTTACTAGGTATCATGCTGACTCAGCTTGCCAAGAAGAGCACAGTGGTGGAAGACACCGCTATGTAACAGATGAACACTCAAAAAGTTTTCTCTAGCAACTATACAGTAAATCTTACTCTAGACCAAGAATTTATAAATTCAAGTACATACTTAAATGTGGGGGGAAAAATCCAAGTGTATGCTGACTGACTAGTTGGCAACAGATAACTAGTGTGTGCTGACTGACTAGAAGGCAACAGATAACTAGTGTGTGCTGACTGACTAGATGACAACAGATAACTAGTGTGTGCTGACTGACTAGATGACAACAGATAACTAGTGTGTGCTGACTGACTAGA
>CABHPH010152451.1:20774-32782 GCA_902168325.1 Peromyscus nudipes | reverse complement strand
CACACTGAAAAGAGAGAAATCAGGGCTGGGGAGCTGCCTTTACTGCAAGATGCTGCAGCTGAGGTTAGAACTGTCTCCCACCCACTTGTATTTTGAATGTTTGTTCCTCAGCTGGTCGCCCTATTTGGGGATGTTCTGGAAACTTTAGGAAATGGAGCCCGGCTGACAGAAATAGATCCGCAGGGATGGGCCCCTGGTTCCTGCCACACTCTGCCTCCTGTTACTTGGTGATGTGGACAGTCTCTACCAAACAAGCCCAAGATACCATGAGCTTCCTGCTCTGCCATACCTGCCACACAATGGACTGAAACCTTGTGAAACTGTGAGTCGAAATAATTCGTCCTCCGTAAGTTGTTGGGGTCCGATGTTTTTGTCACCACCATGAGAAACGTAACTAAAATACAAAGGCAGTGTGAACCAGGACTGCAAACAGGTGTCTTTAAAAACAAGAATTTATTGCTTCCATTCTGGGTTCAGAGAATCCGAAATCAAGGTGTTGTTCCAGCTGTCCTTCCAAGAGCTGTGATGGAAGTATGCATTCCAGGCGCCCCTCCCCCACCCCTCCTGTGCATCACTACATCACCTTCCCTCTGCATACATGTGTCCAAACAGTCCCTCTGTATACAGACATGCAGGATGAGCTCACCCCCCACAACTTCGTTTTAATTTGGTTACTGCTCCAAGTTACCAATCTCCAACAAACATCACATCCTGAAGTTTTGTTAATTAGGAATCCAGTATAATTTTTTTTTGGGGGGGGAGACATTTCAACCCCAAACACCCCCAAACCAAACTGTCTTAATAATAAAACTGACAAGGACCCTGGGGTTGTACATAACACCTGTGTGTCATAACCTCATTTAGGGGGGCTCCGTTCCACACAGTTCTGACCGCCCTGTTTTCACAAGAGAACAAGGCTCTAGGCTGTTTTCAAGTTTTCCATTCCAGTCACTTATTTATTGTTCCTGCAAACTCATCTTCCTAGGAGGACAAATGGCTTCATTTGTGCCCCTAATTGAGAATCAACACAGTGCTTTGTGTTGGCTGGGCTCATTAGAGCGAGGCCCAGGCGGGCTCATTTTCACAGAGCTGGTGAACGAACCCAACCTCTTATGAAAATCAGAGTTTGCAACTTGAAGTGAACAAACACAGTTTTCTGCAAACATTCTAATAAATTTAGTCTCTGTAACAGATATTCATGGTCTCCAATGTGAAAGTCTACGGTCCTTGGAACTATTAAAATAAACCTTTCAATATTTTAGGAAAGCGCCTCGCCCCTTAGGAAAGATACTTGGACAGAAAATCAACTTTATGATGACAAGATACAGAATAAATACAGATTTAACTTGAATTTCATGGTAACTGGTATGTAAATATTTGGAGCACTTCTCTCGTCTGTCTAAATAAAGGCTGATAGCTAATCCTGAGGTTTGCATTTGCAGATTGCTCATGCCCTCTCAAGGTACCTGCTGCTCAGGCTTCAGGCCTCCAGCTCCGCCTTTTAATCAAGTCTGACTTAAATGTTCAGAGTTTATAAGTTTTTTGTCATGCTGGGACTCAAACTCAAGGCTCTGCTCAGACTAGACAAGTGCTCTACCCATGAGCTATGTCCCCAGCCCTTGGTGTCTGTGAGTTTTAATTCTACATAGCTACTGGGAAACACTGAGCATCTTTGTAAGAAGGGACCATGGGGTAGCTCCGGAAAGATAAAGGCTCTATCACACATTGGCACCATGACCTTGAATGAGTGGCTTTTAGAAACTCCTTTCAGCCTCAGTGTCTTTATTTGTAAAACAGACACAACACTGAGACCCATTTCCTTAGAGTTCTGTGAGCATTAAGTGAGATAATGTGTGGGTGGTAGATGCTATGATGTGCCCCCACTTCAGAACCAAAATCCCTCCTTCCCCAGAGACTGGCCTCTGCCAGGAGACAGTCTTCAGCTACTGGCTACAGGAAAATAGCCATGTCCAAGTCACACCTCCTTCCAAGGGAGCCTGTGACAATACTGATCAGTGGAGGGATGTGAGGGCCTGGCCCAACTCAGTCTCTTAGTTGAGACTACATGAGCCACAGTTAAGCCACTGCCTCTGCCCAGCTCTGGTACCTGCTCTTTGCTTCCTCCGGTGTGGATCCCAGGCTTTCTCCCCTCCTTCAGGAGCATCCATCATGCCTGTCATAGATGCTGCAAGAACAACACATGCTAATAGGAGAGAAGTGAGAGAAAAGTGCAGGGTGCACAACCATCACTGATTTTAAATGTTCCTGCTCCACTGAAAGGGAAAAGAGCCGGAGAATGGCCTCTGTGTCCTCGGAGCAAGCCGGCGTCTGGATCCAAATTTGTCTTAGAGATAGACACTTCTGGGAAGGTCTTAGAACAGTGGTTCTCAACTTGTGAGTCATGACTCCTCTGTGTGTTGAACGTCCCCTTCCATGGAGTTCACCTAAGACCATCCTGGATATCAAATATTTACATTACAATTCACAACAGTTGTAAAATTACAGTTATGAAGTAAGAATGAAAATAATTTTATCTTTGGGGGTCACCACAACATGAGGAACTGTATTAAAGGGTCCCAGAGTTAGGAAGGTTGAGAACTCACTGGTGGAGAAAGCATAATCAGAGTGTGTGCTGCCTAGCCAGGAGAGTCCTGCCCAGCTCCCTGAGGGTGGCTCTGTTCCTCTCTGTCCTGAAACCATCCAGCAGAGACTGGTGGAAAGGTAAGAAATATGTGACTTCTGCCTCACGTTCTCTCTCTCACGTTTTCATATTGGTTTTATGTAGTGTGTGTGTGTGTGTGTGTGTGTGTGTGTGTGTGTGTGTGTACATGCGCATGTGCAACCATGTACTCCTACAAGCATGCAGAGGTCAGAGGACAACTTGCAGGAGTCAGTTCTCTCTTTCTACCATGGGGGTTCCAGGAATCAGAGTTCCCGGGACCAAACTCAAGTCATGAGATTTGGCAGCAGGCACCTTGACCCACTGAGTCATCTTGCTGGCCCCCTGAAGTTTTGTCGTTTAATGTGGACTCTCTAGATGACTTCTGCTCCTACGGTCCAGTGTTGCCTTAGAGCAAGAACAGCTCTGGTAACTGCAGAAGCAAGATTTAGAGCAGACGTCAGGAACAGCTCCTAGCCACAGGGGCCTGGGGCAGGATGTGAGTCTTCCACTAAAACATTCAAACGCACAGTTTTTAAAAAGTTATTCTGTATTATTGTGTGTAGGAATGAATAAATGTGTAAAAAATAACAAGGGATAGAGAGAGATCCACCCCTGCACTGATATGCAGACACAAATAAGCAGGATGTTCAAGAAAATCTTAGGTGATTTGTTTGGGCTGGAGTTTGTAGGAGATAAGAACTGTCTTGAGAGGAAGTCATGGAATTATGGAGGGTTCTGCCCCAGAATTCCACACCAAAGAGTTTAAATTTTACTCCGAAGATGATGGTGTGTCCACAGGCTCTCTGAAACAGAATGTGTCACTTGGATATTGGTAGGGGAGATGAAGTGACACCCTCATCTTGTGACAAGGATGCCTTTCTTGATTGGGCTGCTCCACGAGAAGACAAAGACCCATGTCTTCTCTTCTACAGGAAAGTCAGAAGACAAACACAGGTTTGGAAAAGCCAGGAAGCTCCCAGTTGGAGGAAGGCGAGAAGCTGAAGCTGCCTCCCCCAAGCAGCTGTGATGCACAAGCCTTGGATTCGGTTTGATTATTTAAATAGAATGTGCTTCTCTCTGTCTGTCCTTGTTTTATATCAACATCTGAGGTGGCCGCAACAGTATCCAAATTATCCAGGGACTTGCTCTGAAAACAGCAGACATTCAGCCACAAGCCACAGCTGGAAAGCCCATTTTACTATGGAGTTCTCAGCTGTAAAGGGATCCAGATGTTCTCAGATGATTTCGGGGGGAAGGGGTGCTGAAAAGATGCCAGAGTTTTACAAAGACCTGCCAAGTCTTAGTGGGTTTCTTAGGAACTACTCTGGAAGAGATGCTGGGAAGTGTCCTGGACAAGAAGCTTGTGAGAAAATAGGGAAGACAAAGCTAGGCAGAGGGAGGAGCTGACCCTCAATGTAGCAGCAGCTCCTGAGGTCTCAGCCAGTCCTACAGGAGCTGGGGAGGTCCCAAACGAAGAGACAGAGGCTCTTCTTACCACCTCTGTCAGCCATCACTCACCACAGGCTCATCTAGGATCTACAAGTGTCTACTAGCGGATGGCAATGTTCACCGAGTGGTCCTTTCAGCTACCGAGAAATGGGTACATGCCTGGAGAGGGGATCTGGCAGGGACGTCTGTCATAGCTAGCTTCAGTTGTCAACTTGACACAAGCCAAGCGTCACCTGGAAAGAGGGAACCTTAACTGAAGGGTTTCCTCTATCAGACAACTGGTCGGTTGCCACGTCTGTGGGGACATTTCTGAATGGCTAACTGATGTGAGAGGGCCCAGGCCACTGTAGACAGTGCCATCCCTGGGCTCATGGTCCTTGGTTGTAAAAGAAGCTACCTTAGTGTTTTAGCTTGGGATTTTATTGCTGTGAAGAGACACTGTGACCATGGCAACTCTTATAAATGAAAACATTTCATTGGGGGGCTCACTTACAGTTTCAGAGGTTCAATCCATTATCATCATGGCGGGAAGCATGTCGGCATGCAGGCAAATGGTGCTGTAGCTGAGAGTGCTACATCTTGCAGGCAGCAGGAAGTTGACTGACTGTCACATTGAGTGAAGCTTGAGAAAAAGACCTCAAAGCCCACCCCCACAGTGACCCACTTCCTCCAACAAGGCCACACCTCCTAATAGTGCCACTCCCTTTGTGGACCATTTTCTTTCAGGCCACCACACCAAGTGAGCCATGTGGAGCAAGCCTGTAAGTGACATTCTTCCATGGTCTCTGCTTCAGGCCCTGCCTCAAGGTTCCTGTCTTGAGTTCCTGCCTTGCCTTCCCTTGATGATGGACTCTAATCTATAAGCCAAGTTAACCCATTCCCTCCCCAAAGCCATTTTTATCACAACAAAGAGGCAAACTAGAGCACCTACCATGGGAATCCAAGTCAGCCTCCTGACCCAGGGATTCTCAAAGCATTCAGACTGTGTGGCCAGTGCTGGGTTCTAGGACAGATCCAGGCAGCAAAGAACACTCCACATCTAGCATGACTCCAGGCACTTGGACATGACTGGGGTGGCAAAGGAATGAAGGAAAGACAAACACGGAGACAGAAAACCTGAGGCTGGGTGGTCTGAGTTCTCAACTGGAGAAACCGCAGCACCTTGGACACACAACGTATTCTATATAAAGTTAAACAGGGAGGCAGGGTTATTGTTTACAGCTGAATAAGGAGAAGAGGTTATTAATGCAGAGAAACAAAGAAGGCAGGGTTGTGAATGCCGATAAACAAAGGGGGCAGGGCTATTACATGCAGATAAACAAAGGGAATGGGGTTATTACACACAGATAAACAAGGTGGCAGGGTTTATGATGTACAGCTGGATCACAGGGAAGGGTTTAGCTAATCTCAGTAGGAACATTCTCTGTAGGGGAGCAGTCTTCAGACCGTAAATATCCAAGGAGAGAAAGCTATGGTGGACATTTTCTACACACTCTCAATGTCCACGAATGGTCCAGAGGAAGGTTCTGCCATTTCCCTCTGAGCCTCACCCCTGGGGAGAAGGCATTGCCATTTTCTCCTTGGACCTGAAGCTCTGAAGTCCTTGACAGCATGTCTTTGTCTTGTGTCAACAGGACACATTCATCTAGACTTCACTCAGTCAGACTTTCTCCACTTCTTACGAGATACCTACTTCCCTTCCCTAAGTTTGGCCTCTGACATCTTCTGGGTCAGGAAAAGACTTCAAAAGTGAGGAGCTGGCTTGTTAGACAATGGTGCCCAGAGCCTGGGAGCAGCCACAGAGCCTAGCTAAAAGTTCAAGACTCCCTATGGCTAACCATGCTATGAAGAAGCCAGCTGAAGTAACCCATGTGGACATGTGGTTTTAGTCAGTGTAACACCACACGTATTGTCAAAGGCTTCCCCGAAAGCTTTCTCCCAGGCAAGCTTGAACTAGCTGCTGTGCAGGTTTGCATAAGTCGGCACAGACTAGGTCACGCACTCAGACGCTCAAAGGAATCAGGTGATCATCACAAAAAGTGAGAAAGCATATGCCCCCTCCTGGAGAGAGCACTTGAGACTCCGCCCCAACTAGTAACAGGAAAATGGGAACGAGGTCCTAGTGAGGCCAGTACTGTCCAGTAAACTAAGACTCTAGGTTAAATGTATTGGTCTTTGTGGTGGTTTGAAAGAAAATGGCTCCCAAAGGGAGTGGCACTATTAGGAGGTATGGCCTTGTTGGAGCAGGTGTGGTCTTGTTGGAGGAAGTGTGTCACTTTGGAGGCGGACTTTGAGGTCTTATATATGATCAAGCCACACCTCTAGTGCCTCAGATCACTTCCTGTTGCCTCTGGATCAAGATGTAGGACTCTCAGCTACTTCTCCAGCACCATGTCTGCCTGCACACTGCCATGTCCCACCATGATGGTAATGGACTGAACCTCTGAACTGTAAGCCACACAATTAAATGTTTTCCTTGATAAGAGTTGCCATGGTGTCTCTTCACAGCAATAGAAATGCTAACTAAGACAATCTTGAAATATTGAAAAATCAATTCAAATAATTTAAACACTTCATAAGCCACATAAAACTAATCAGTGGGTGTATGCTTTTTGTTCTTGGGAAATTCATGCATGACTTCAGGTGTCAAGCATACCATACCAAGCATATGGAATAATATATAGTGTGCATTGTCCAATATGGATGGACTGTCCAGCATTTGATAGTCCTGAGATTGGCAGTATAAATTATAATGGATTAGCCAGTGTGGGTAGTCATAAAATGGACAATGTGGATCCAGTATTCTTGACGGGGGGAGGGTGCCCTTTAGTGGATATTTGTTCAACTTTAGAGATATATTTTATTATCACAACTTGGGGGGTTCATTAGCATCCAGTGATTAGAGGTCAAGTTGCTGAGTACCACACAATGCACAGCATAGCCACCCCTGCCCCAACAAAGGACTACCTGTCTTAAAAATCAGTGGTGTCACCCTTGAGAAACCCTAGTGTAGATCATCTTGGATGGAAGTATATAGCCAGACCCAGGCTGGAAAGTGTCAAACATCCTGAACATGGCAACAAAGGCAGTCTAGGTCCACAAACAGGGTAGACAAGTAGTTCTCAACCTTCCTAATGCTGTGACCCTTTAATACAATTCTTCATGTTGTGGTGACCCCCAACCATCAAATTATTTTGTTGCTACTTCATAACTGTAACTTTACTACTGTTATGAATCATAATGTAAATGTCAGATATGCAGGATATCTGATAAGCGACCCCCAAGGGGGTTGTGACCCACAGGTTGAGAATCACTGCTCTCTAACAGAGTAAAGATGGAACAGAGCCAGGTAGCATGGCACATGGCTGTGACCTCAGTAAGCCAAGAGACAGAAGCAGGAAGATGATAGGCCATCCTGGGCTACATACAAAGGTAAAAATGTCCAGCAGACAATGTGGCTGTATCTTCCTTCTCATTGCATCCTCTGTGCCTCATACAGATATGATGACAATAAATACCTGAGTGACTCAATCAGTCAACCAATGTGACGACACTGTGGGAGCCTCTGGATTCTTCCCTAGCCCC
The DNA here is from genome assembly GCA_902168325.1 of Peromyscus nudipes. Taxonomy (NCBI): domain Eukaryota; kingdom Metazoa; phylum Chordata; class Mammalia; order Rodentia; family Cricetidae; genus Peromyscus; species Peromyscus nudipes. The sequence continues at coordinate 25,086 of CABHPH010152451.1, read as the reverse complement.
AGGAGTCAGGGGAGTCTTTGCCTCTTTCTTCTGAATACATACTAATTCAAAGCTCCTACTTTCTCACAAAATAATAATAATAATAATAATAATAATAATAATAATAATAATCAATTAAGTGAAGGAAGACTGAAGAGGAAGTCACTTTGCAGAGGGAAACTTTCTTATTGGCTGCCGTCCTCCTTCCAATTCTTCAGCAGGATTATGTTGCTCAGAGACCAGAAGCACAAAGCCTGGGATCCATCTTCCCCAAACAGTGTGCTTCCCTCCTGTGCAGAGGGAAGAAATGGTGGCAGAGACTGGCATCTCCAGCACAGAGCGATAAATGCTTGGGAGCCACAGGAAGAGCAGGGCGTGGTGAGGGCCTCAGTGAAGAGCACACAAATGCCACCTGTGGCAGGACTCCAGCCCTGAACACAGAGCTAATGGTCCAGGCTGCATAGTGTTGAGTAAATATGTGCACCCTCCCAGGCTCATCCTGGTCTCCAGAGGGGGCTACTCTAGCCCAGTGGACACCTTCAGAGGACCTGGTAGGAGGTCCAGGAACGCAGAGAGGAGGATAGAGTAAAGCACAGGAAAGCAGAGCCAGCAACTCCTGTGTGTGCTTGGGGCAGTGTGTGGCTCTGGGGGCTACAGCTTCCCCCTAAAAGGAGTGGGAAATGTACTCTCCTCAAGCTCCTGGCTGAGCCAAGCATGAGCTCTCTCCTCTGTGGAATGTGTGCTAAGTGAGGCAGGCATCAGAAGGTCCAAGAGGGGCACTTATACAAGAGCAGCCTGTCTGAGTGGACATGGGCTCCTGTGGACTTGGTAGGGGCCTGGCTGACCCCTATACCTATTCACAAATGCCACAGGAGTTCTCTCACATTCCATTCCTGCAGCCTGGCACTGCTCTGCCCTACCCCAAGGTGAGCAAATCAACAAGAAGGCCTGTTGTGGGATATTTGTACACTGTCAAGATGTATTGCTGTGATTAGTGGAATAAAAAGCTGAGTGGCCAATATCTAGGCAGAAGAGATAGGCGGAACTTCTGCGCAGAGAGAGAACGCTGGGAAGAAGAAGCCAGACGTTGCAGGAAGCAGGATGGGCAGAACAGAGCAAAAGTAACCAAGCCATGTAAAAGAATGTAGACTAAAAGATATGGGTTAATTTAAGTTTTAAGAACTAGCTAGAAACAAGCCTAAGCTAAGGCCGAGCTGTCATAATTAATAATAAGCCTCTGTGTCATTTTTTGTGAGCTGACAGCCCAAAGAAAAATCTGTCTACAAAGGCCATTTTATATTGTAACTCCAGGAAGGCTGTAGGCAACATATTGGTGAGAAGCAGCTCCATGTGGTGAGGGCTCTGACTGAGTCTCAGTTACTGCATCCTGAAGATAGAGTGTGAAGGGTTTCTAACTACATACATACATACATACATACATACATACATACATACATACACACACACACACGCACACACCTCCACCTTCACAATCAGTCTCCAGAGGGAGACCAAAGTGAGGTCTCAAGGAAGGTGGAGAGGTTGGAGAGGTGGTTCAGTCAGTAAAGGGCTTGCCATCTAAGCTTAAGGACCTGAGTTCAATCCCCAATACACACGTAAAAAGCCAGCTATAGTGGCATGCGACTGTAATATAGTGCTGGCAACACAGAGGCGGGAAGGGAGGCTCATTGGACTCACTGACCAGCCAGCCTAACCTAATTGGCAAGCCCTAGGTCCCAGTGAGAGACCTTATCTTAAAAAAGGTGGATGGCATCTGAGGAATGACACCTTAGGTTGACCTGTTGCCTACACACACACACACACACACACACACACACACAGGAAGGTGGGAAACAGAAGTGAGCAGAAAGCTGAAAGGTAATAGGACAGGGAAGGCTCACATCTATCAGGAGACACAAATCTAGTCCCCTCACCCTACTACATCGCCTAGAGACTCCTAAGCAGCCAGAGAGGTTAACCCAGTGATGAATGTGAATCATTTACAGTTCCCCTGAGACAGGGATGGAAAAAAAAAAAAAAGATTCTCTGCCGTTTGCTCCCCTCTAGAACACAAAGAACATACTACATGGACACCTAGTGCATGTCCCCTGTGTGGCTTTACCCAGATTCCAGGTGCTTTTCTGGGCCAGATCCAGAGACTGTGGAGCCTTGCACCCCCCCTCCCTTCCCATTGACACCCAACTCTGGATTTCCTGACCTGCCGGGTCTCCTGTTGCTTTTGCAATACGGACCAATGACCTGCTGTGCCAGATGCCCACATCATGAGAATCCTGCATCATCTTCACGACAGCACTGAAGCTGAGAGCAAAACCACTCCTGCTTGTCAGACTGGGAGCCCTCAGTTCTCCTGTCCGAGCAGCTGATGGGCGTTCGCTGAGGCTGGAAGAACCTGGTCCTGCAGTGCTGCTTCCTCCTTGCTGTTACCACCTGTTTCCTTTCTGTTACAGCATTCCAGGGTCCATGCCAGAAGCGCGGTAAGGCAGAAAAGGCCCAGGCATTGGCAGCAGACATACCAGGGTTTGAACCCCGGCTCTGCCACTGACTAGATCATGACTAGGCTACATGATCTAGATAAATGGCCTTGTCTCCTCATCTGGCTGGAACTCAATAGTCATAACTGCAAATCAGGGCATTGTTACTCAGGCCTGCTGAAGTTTCCATCTGGAGTATCTCCCAAAGGCCCTGTACTGAAGGCTTGGTCCCCCATGATGGTGCAGTTGAAAGGTAAAGGGCCTTTAAGAAGTGGGGGACAGAGTGGGAGAGCGATGACAGAGATGTGAGAGAGATATCATGGGGATAGGGAGACACCTGGTGCTAGGGAAATTCCCAGGAATCCACAAGAATGACCCCAGATTAGACTACTAGCAATGGTGGAGAGGGTGCCTGAGCTGGCCTGCCCCGGTAACCAGATCAGTGAATACCCTAACTGTCATCACAGAGTCTTCATCCAGTGACTGATGGAAGCAGATGCAGAGATCCAGAGCCAAGCACCAGGCCGAGCTCCAGGAGTCCAGTCCAAGAGAGGAAAGAGGGATTATATATGAGTGGAGGGGGGGGTCAAGATCATGATGGGGAAATCTACAGAGACTACTGAACCAAGCTCACAGGAACTCACGAACTTTAGACCAACAGCTGTGGAACCTGCATGGGACCAGACTAGGCCCTCTGCATATTGGGCACAGTTGTGTAGCTGGGTCTGTATGAGGGCCCCTGGCAGTGGAATCAAGATCTATCCCTGGTGCATGAGCTGGCTTTCTGCAGCCCATTCATTACCTATGGTGGGACACCTTGCCCACCCTTGAGGCAGTGGGGAAGGACTTGGTCCTGCCTCAACTGAATGTACCAGGCTTTGCTGACTCCCCATGGGAGGCCTTACCCATTTGGAGGAGAGGAGAGAGGGTGGGTGGGGGAGGGGGGAGGCTGGGAGGGAACAGGAAGAGAGATGATAGGGGGATCTGTGGTTGGTATGTACAATGAATAAAAAATTTAAATAAAAAATAAAAAAGAAGTAGGGTTTCATGAGAGGTCTTTAGGTCATTGAGGATGAATGGGCCTCTGAAGGAGACTGCTCAATTCATCCCCACCCCCACCCCCGCCCCCATTCTCTTTTTGTTTCCTGGCTGATGAGGTAAGTGCGTTTACTTTGCCACATGTTCCTACCATGATGGACTGCCTCACCATGGGACCAAAGCAATTGACCCAATCATGGGCTGGACTCTCCAAAACCATGAGTCTAAGGAAGTCTTTGCCCTTTTTAAGCTGATTATGCTACGGTATTTTTTTAAGGTGATGGGCAACTGACTAACACAAGCCCAAGCAATAACCAAAAGGAGACAATTTCATGTGTTGCAGCTCCTTGCACCAGGTCACGATACCTTACAGAGAAGACCAGGGACCTAGAGATGTCACACAATTTGTACAAGGTCCCACAGCAGCAGGCAGGCATGGAAGCTGGGCTTCACGCTCAGGTCTCCCGACTCCATGTTTGGGGCTATTTATTCCACCCTACCTCTTTTTCAAACTTGGTTGCAGAATAAAGCAGGTTGAGCAGCTGACAACCCAAGTGTGACAGAGACCAACAGACAAGGGAACTTGAACTTGTTTGTAAAACATCCAACCCCATCCCTACCACCTCCCTACCCGGCTGCCCAGCTCAGGAAAGGAGGACAGAGCTCAGCAAACACAGCTTTCTGGCATTCCCCCGAGGCTGCTGGCCATGAGCCACAAGCAAAACACTGCCAGGGGACTGGGGGAATCTCATCCAACTGAGCATTTAGGAAATGCCCATTGCTGCCCTCCAGTGTCCCCATTA
>CABHPH010152451.1:0-20674 GCA_902168325.1 Peromyscus nudipes | reverse complement strand
TGTGTGTGTGGCGTGAAGCCATCCAGTGCTGTCCTCTAGTGGTGGATTCTATATCGCAGCCATTTGTCACATGGCAATTTGAATTTAAATGTTAAATAAATAAAATGAAACTAAAGTTGGTCTCATATTCCAAGCTCTGTGGCCACAGGTGGATAATAGCCACCATATTGGCCATTGCAACTAGAGACTGTTTCTTTGAAACACTGAAGCATGGAGAGCAGTTTTCTCAAGATCAACACAACTAAAAGTAAAATCAAGTACAACTCACATTTGAGCCCATGCGTAGTCAACAGGCATTCCTCGTCCATTTCAAGTTCTTTATCACCCTACAGCATTGAGTGAGGCCCCAGATCCTGTCCCTTCCAAACATAGCCTAAGGCAGGAGCTAAGGTGTCTGTTGCCGACGACTACATACACCATAGTCAAAAGCAGAATAAACATGGAGGGATGACCTGTGCTCTTCTTCCCACATTTCCCTACCTAGCTCTCTTTCGTTAGTCAAGATCCTGGAGTGGACAGAGATGGAGCAGAAAGATGTCTTTAAAACAAAACCACACAGTTTAGGAGAATCCTCACTTTTATTGTTTTTGGTTTGTTTTCTTGAGACTGGGTCTTATTATATAGCCCAGGTTGGCCTTTGACTCACCTGCCTTAGCCTCTTGGATTTTGAGATTAGACATGCACCATCATGCCCAGCTAGGAGAAAATGTTTTATGACAGCATACAAATCGAATACATGCTTATATTCTGGAATGCACATACTAATATCACACACACACACACACACACACACGAAGATAAAAGCATTTAAGGACACCCATGATTGTTAATACTGACAGACAGTACCACGCCCAGAGCTTTTCAGGAAGACAGCTGAGAATGTGTCTCGAAACATGTTCCCTCAGAGCTGCCTTTCTTAAGGTTCTGGCTTTTCAGATTTGTCTCTGATAATTCTCCCAGTTCCAGAAACATCCGTGAAGGCTGGTCGTATGTGAAGCATAGAAGCAATCGGTCTCACAACTGGCTGACAGCCAAGGGATGCAGGTGGAGAGAGAGCGAGGCAAGAACACCCAGGGCTGAAAGGTGGCCCACGGATGTCAGTAGCAGTAAAACCAGAGAAGCAAGCACACCACATTCCCAATGTTGTACCCAGACTAAGGCTGCCAGAGTTACCTCTGGACCTCCCGAAGTACTGTAAGACACCACAGCATCATCACAAAGCCCAGGCCGAATACCCTATGCCACAGCAGCCAAACAGGTGCCCACGGAGAGAGGGGAGCAGGATAGACGGCCAGGACTGCAGCACAATAGGACATACCAGGCACAGAACAAAGCCCCAAGTGGTGGAAAAGCTCTGTCTATAATTGTCCCAAACAGAAAAAAACCCAAGTACAAATGGGAAGATGGGTAAACAAAAGGCGACAGATTACATTGTATACAGTACATAATAGAGTGTTTCCCAGCAAGTTAAAAATCTATATAATAACTACAAGTGAATCTCACAGGCACAATGTTGAGCAAGAGGACCTGTATGCAGGGGACGTGTGCCTGGGGACTGTGTTTATATACAGCTCCATAACTTGTTGGAGGGATCTCTATGGCCAGTCTCACTAAGTTCACCTCTGGCAGGGAAAGTGGGGATATGGACTTGGCAGGGACATCAGGCAACCTCTGGGTGACTAGAAAGGTATTTTTTTCCCCATTGAACCATATATTTAAGTTGTGTGAATTTACAGTGCACATGTCGTTCTTCAACAATGTCTTTTTAAAAGAGAGGGAGCATGCTAGGTATCTGAACCAAGTGTTAACTGTCTGAGTGTGAGAGGCTGCACTGCTGGAGTGCACCTACTGAGCTTGGCCTGAGGGGGCACCTTTTCATTGTGTTGTCCCCTCCTGTTCTCCACCCCCACCCCACCCCACCCCACCCCGCTGTAATCTTTTCCCAAGAAGCTGCAGAATTGTCCCAGCAGGCCTCACAAAGTGGAGCTTGTAGGAAATGTTCCAAGACAACAAAACCTCACCCTGCTAGAAGGGAGCGCTTAGTCTCATGTGTACCCCACAGCCCATCCATACCTCAAGGCCGCCAGAGAGCCCCACTGCAGGGGTGCAGGGAGGAGAAGCAGGCAGGGCAGGGTGCACCCTCTGGTCCCTCCAAACCACTCCTCTGTCCACTCAAGACCGCAAGTAGAGCCTGCAGTCTGTCCCTTGAAGTCTGACATCCCTCATCCCTCATCCCTCCAAGCCCTAATGCACCATCTCCAGTGGCTGAGCTCCCATGGGGGTGGGGGTCCCTTGGCTCTGGTCCTGGGAAAACATTTCCATGGGTAGAAGGGTGTTAGCTCTGCAAGTGATGTTCCCAGATTTACACAGGGGACAGATCACTATGGCAACCAGACTGGAGTCTGGAGAGTTATAGGGCAGCTAAGCTTGGCCTCAAGAGTGGCCTGTGTCATAAAGAAACCCCATGAGGGAGTTGGAGAGGGGGGCCTGGGGATACTTGAGAGGAAGGTTTCTTGTAAACGATAGCTGATGTGTGAAGGATGCAGAGGGGAAGAAGGTGAATGGTGAAACTGCTCCATGTACCTAAACCTGAGAACATGGACCAGGAAACAGATTTGGTCCATAAATGAAGAGTCCATTTAGAACTATGTGGAATGCTGTGAACTAAATGGGCCTAAAATGAAAAAGAATACTCAATTTGATTTTTAAATATCAATTAAAATATGGAATAAGTGAGGCAAAATAATTATCACTGGTGGCCAAGCCTGACTGGTAGTGAATGCTGGGAAAGGTTCTAGAGCTGTGTGTCAGCTCGGATAAGTGACACCCAGCTCCTAAAACTTGGTCACTTAAGAAAACAGTAGCTTAGTATTGGCTCACATTACAAACCACCATTTTCTTAAGTGACCAAGCTTTGGGGACTGAGTGTCAGTACAGGTAATGCTGCTTATCCTAGCTAACACATAGTTCGAGAACTTTTAGTCAGGGTATTTCATCATAGCAAATGGAAAAGAAACTAAGACAGCCCCACATGTAGAAGAGAGAGACGAGGGAGTTAGAGTCAAGGGAGGAAACGTTAGGTAAGAAAAACACAAATGGAAGGCATGCAGTTGCTGGCTTTGAAGATGGAAGGAACCATAAGCCTAGGAATGCAAGATGGCTTCTGTGATGGTTAATTATCAACTTAACATGATCTAGAATTACCCAGGAGACAAACATCTACACGTGTCCTTTCAGGAGTGTCTAGATCTGGGTTAATGGAGGTAGGAAGTTCCATCCTAAGTGTAGGTGGTGCCATTCCGTGGGCTGGGGTCCCCGACTGAACGAAAAGGAGAGAGTGGGCTGTGCACCAGTGTGTGTCGCTCTCTTTGCTTCCTGACGTCTGCAGAAGTGACCAGCTGCTGCCTCCCACTCCTGCAGCTGCGCCTTCTGCATCATGGTGGGCTGCACCCTCTAACTGTGAGCCAGAATAAGGCCTCTCTTCCGGAAGGTGCTTGTATCAGGAATGTTGCTACAGTGAAGAGGAAAGTAGCTAATGCAGCCTCTACACCCAGGAATGGGCGCGGCGCTGTTTGAAACTGAGGACTGTTGTTTTACATGCGTGTTCCCCGGAGTATGGCCTTACTTCAGGGGGCTTTGGAACCTTTAAAGGGTGGAGTTTGGTTAGCAGAAGTACATCACTAGAAGCAGACCCTTGAAGGTGACAACCCAGGCCCTGCTTTCTCCTTCCTGGGCCACCACCTTGTGGGGGACTTCTGAATCGGGAGAGGGTGCAAGTCAGGGGCTCAAGGGATCCAGGGACAATGACAATGTATCCGCTGGGATGGCTGCAGCAGAGCTGGCAATGGAACAGGGTATGGTGAGGAAAGGCAGGGTGTAGCTCTTGAGGAGTAACACCAAACTCCTTGACACAGCCCCAGAATAGCAACACTTATTTAGCACCATTTCTATTTTGAAGACAGTTTCTACTTTAACTGTTATATGTGACAGTCATTGTTGGAGCTGACACATGCTGGGACACTAACTATGGATCACACTGTCCCAGCAGCTTGCACAAGGAATGCCTGAGGGGAGTGTGTTTTGCTTCCAGGTGTTAACACTGAGGCATAGAGCTTAAATACCTGCCCACAAACACACGGGAAGGGGCCTGGATTCCCACTGAAGTTGGTGGTGGGAAGCAAGGACTGAAGAGGACCAGGCCTCCCTTATGCTGCGCTGCTGGTGTCAGCAGTGGAGAGTCCCAGGAAGACTCAGAACCCCCTCTTTTTCCCCAAACCCACCACAGACCAAGCAGCCCTGCCAGCTCTCTGCAGATGTGGCCCATCCAGCTCAGGGTGGGAGCAGCTTAGAGTGAGAAGATGGGAATTGACTGTCCCACCTCACCCGCCCCAGCAGCCGCCTGTCCATCCCCTCAAAGACAATTCTCCCTAGTGTTTATCGCCTTTGCAAGTGTTTATTAGCCATTTCCTTGACAAATTTATGCCGAATCAATGTTGGAATAACAGCTAGGCTGTGAGGATTGATTTTCTGTATTTAAGACGAAACTAGTTTAGTTTGGAAGCCCAGAGCGAAAGTCTCACACTGGCTGACAAGATAATGCTTAGCTCAAGGATTCCTGGGAAGCCTTCCAAAGCCAGAGCCCTGGGAGGCAAATGGCCTTGGCCTTCAAGGTTGGGGCTGGGAACTTGACCCCATCTGTGCCAAGAAGGACCAGTAAGCAGGAACATGGCCACTGAGTATTTCCCATATGCAGAAGATAGCACTGGACACTGCCTGAGCAAGTATGTCTCCTGCCCACCCTCTCCTTCCTAAATGGGGAAACTGGGGCTAACTTGATAGCTTGGGTTTGTCTTTCTCTATGTAAGTGAGAGTTCTCTGTATCTAGTGGTTACAGCTTTCTAACCCCAAAGTAAGTCCTCCCGGTTTCTGAAACCACATCCCAAAGTGAACTGTGAGCCAGGGCATGTGACCCCTTTAAAAACAGCATGAGGTATTCAGTCTTGCTACCAGCAACTGAACATCCGGGTCGGGTAAACAGCCCAATCCCTGCATCCTAAACACAAATGAACAATAACACTGAAGTCATGATGATCAGCTGCAGGGTGAACCCTAAACATTCATGTGAAATCTGTCACAGGCCCCAAGACTCAGGAGTAAATTTGTATCATAGGAGAAACCCGAAGTAGTATCGATGATGTACACTTTCCCTATATCAAACTTACCATTATCCCGCACCACAAAGACTTTGAAAACTGCCCAAGGGGCTGGGGAAATGGCTCAGTCAGTAAAGAGCTTGCCATGCAAGCATGAGGTCCTGAGTTTGGCTCCCTAACTCACACATAAAAAACTGAGTAGAAGCCGGGTGGTGGTGGCGCACGCCTTTAATCCCAGCACTCGGGAGGCAGAGCCAGGCGGATCTCTGTGAGTTCGAGGCCAGCCTGGGAAGTGAACTCCAGGAAAGGCGCAAAGCTACACAGAGAAACCCTGTCTCGAAAAACCAAAAAAAAAAAAGAGAGAGGAAAACCACTGAGTAGAGTGGAGTGGGCCTGTAATCCCAGTACTGGGGTGGTGGAGACAGAAGGAAGGATCGGATCCCTAGATCTCACCACCTAGCCAATCTAACCTAATCAGAGAGCTCCAGGATCAATGAGAACCCCTGTCTGAAAAGATACCGGGGAGAATGATTGAGGAAGACACCCAACATTAACCTCTGGCTCCCACACACACATGTGCACCCAAATAATAACTTGTGTATACACATAGCACATACAGAGATGGGGTGGGGGGAGTTCTGGTAGTACCTCTGAATTGCAGAGGAAAAGTGACCTTAGCCATTTTCCCAGTACCCGTCTCTCTGATACTGGCAGGGTCTCCCAGCTGCACCTTGAGCAGCCGCTGGGATGAGGGATTCACTACCTCTTGCCTCCTATTCTACCTTAAGTTAAGCTTCCCTGCAGCCATTCCCAATGCATCCCCTGCTTGCTCAGAAAGCAGTGAACACAGTGTTCTAAGTCAGGCTCTGTCCAGGTCAGAGTTAGCAGACCCTAAAGGGGGCTTGTCCCCATTTACGCTCCGTCATCGGCTAGCGCTGATGGTCTTAGGTTAGGTATGAAATCTGTCGGATATTCTAGTCCTGTTGTTGAATGGGGCTCGGTGGTAAGACAAAGGATTGGAGATGTAGCTCAACCATGGAGCACTTGTGTTGTGGAGTATTATTTTAAGGTGTGTTACTTTTGCTTATGTTGCATTCGTTTAACTCTGTGAAGCTGTGTTACTGTGCCTGTCTAAAACACCTGATGGTCTAATAAAGAGCTGAACGGCCAATGGCAAGGGAGGATAGGCGGGGCTGGCAGGCAGAGAGAAGAAATAGAAGGAGAAATCTGGGAGAAGGAGAAGAAGGAACAGGAGAGGAAGGGGGAGGACGTCAGGGGTCAGCCACCCAACCACCCAAGCACCCAGCTACACAGCCAGACATGGAGTAAGAAGGAAAGAAAAGATACAGGAATAGAGAAAGATAAAAGACCCAAGGCCAAAGACAGATGGGATGATTTAAAGTTAAGAAAATCTGGCTAGCAACAAGCCAGGCTAAGGCCAGGGATTTATAAGTAAGAATAAGTCTCTGTGTGATGTATTTGGGAGCTGGGTCATGGGCCCCTCAAAGGAGTAACAACACACTCGCCTAACATGTACAAAGGCCTTGAACTCAGTCTCCATAGTGTAAGAAAATATATTTTAAAATAAATAAATAAATAAATTTAAAAAGAAAATATGTAAGTAAATAGTACCTATCTCTGCTCTTGACTTTGAATTTTAAGCCCAAGTTCAGGGTCTTTAACTCACATTTGCAATGTTACATAATTCATTTTTAGCCCTTGGATCCATCACTAACTCAATTCCCATCCCACCTGGGTTCGCATGGCCTATCAACTGGATCAGTGGACAGTCTTCTAAGTCCATCTAAAAGGACTCCTGACAGAACCCTGTGGCACTGGAGACTTTCTTCCTGGTCAGTGTTTCCCAAACTGCGTTCTTTGACATTTTTGCCTTCCTTGAAGTGGCAGGTGTGTTTGGGGCTAAAGGACCGAGACAGTGTGCTAAAATAACATTAATGCTAGCAAACAAAGGCACAACATGTAATGGAGACTTCCAGGCCTTACCTTCAGCAATACAAGTTCTCAAATCTGTTCTGTCCACACTGAGCTATTTTTATGAAAGAATCACCTCTTCCTTTGCCCTTTCCCAAGCTTACAACATACCCTTTCTCCTCCTGAAATGTCCTTCTTCCATGCCCTGCTAGTGAGACCCTGGGGCAGCCCAGTCCTCCTCGACCTGCTGTAGGGATAGGCAGCAGCCATTAACTCTGATTCATCACTGTGAGCCCCTGTTAAGACCCTGGGCAAAAAACCTAGGAGGTGGTTCCTTCCATGGCCAAACCACTGTTCTTCCTGCTGCTGGCCCACACAACTCCCTGGAAGCCTTTTCTGGTGAGAACAGTTTGCTGGGCCTTGGGGCACCAAACACCTGGAATAATCCATGCACCTTCCCAGACGTGTGAAAGACAGCGAGCCTTCCTCAAGCTGTTTGTCACAGGAATGTCCGTTAGCCCTGAGGGTGCGCAGAGCCGTCCTGCCTGGTGAGTCTCCATCATTTTCCGTGCTTCCTATCTGGCCTGGGACCCAGCCTTTCCTGCTTCTCTTCTAGGAGGTGGTAAGTCAGCCTCCATCTCCAGTTCAGTTTAGTTTTCCTGAGACAGAGTTTCAAATAGCTGGACCACACTAACCTGTTCAACTCACTATGTGGCCAAGGATGGCCTTGCACTTCAAATCCCCCTACCCCTACCTCCCCAGTGATGGAGTTTCAGAGGAGCACCACCATGGCCAGGTTTTACGTAGTGCGCAGTGGGGATCAACCTAGGGCTTCCTGCATGCTAAGCATGTATTCTGCCAACTGAGAACACCATCCCCACATCACCAGTCTTTAAACCCATTTACTCTTTCTCAAAGGACGCCTTTTGTAAACTAGACTCCTCTCAGTAACGTCTGTCTCAGCACTGGCCACTAGATGGCGACGATAATATTTTTCTTCTCCAAAATGAACTACTACGGGAATCTCACAGGGTTTCTCAGTAAATAAAGGGACAGTAAGAAGGGGAACGTCTGCATTTTAGGACGCTTGCTCCTTCCTCAGCGGTGCGGTCCTTCACTCAGAGATGTTGTTTCTCCACCAGGGGCCTTGGAGGCACCTTCTCCTAAACAGTGATTCAGCTCAGGGTGGACACTCAGACCCCCAGGAGCTTTAAAATTAATGAAGTCCTGCCATCCCAGGCCAATTAGGTCAGAATAGCTAGATCCCTTCCCCTTCCTAGTGCTGGGGACAGGACAATTCCACTACAGCCCAAGGCTGCACTTCCTGGAGTCACTTACTTCCTGGAACCCTGGTGCCCAAACCTGGAGGGCCTGCTGGATTTGCTAATGTTGCGGGCCAAATCGCGCTTCAAGAACCGTCTTAGAGAGAGGGAAAGTTCTGGAAGACAAGTGTATGAAACTCGAGGTGCTGGGATGTCCCAAAGGAGACTATGTGGTTTTATTTCTACCTTTTCTTCTATTGCAACGCCGCCGCCGCCGGAGTGCCCAATAATTCAAGCGAATTCTGGTGGTAACCAGGCATTTAGGGCAAGTTACAGGTTCACCACAAAGTCAGCTGCAGCTCTAACCCAGTCATTCATGGCAGCCCAGGTGATTCACACTGAGAACAGACCACAGCCTACAGCCCTCCCTCATTTCCTTGGACTAACGGCTTCTGAGGTGGGATACTACAGCCTAAAATATGGAACCTTGGCATTTGAGAGATGAGCAGAAGGTCTTTCCAGCCTTCTCACTGAATAGGTCATGAAATCCTCAGCAAGAACTCCCCTCCTGAACTCAGCTGATGGTACTAGGCTATAATCCCAGCCCTTGTGAGGTAGAGGCAGAAGGATCAAGAATTAAGGCCAGCCTGGGCTACATAGGGAAATTCTGTCTCAAAATAAACAAAAAGAAGTATTCTCCTTATATCCAGAGTAAAGGAGACCGTTGTTTCAGGAGATGTAGAGACACAGAAAGGAATCTGAGCACACAGGCCCTGCCGGACTCCCTCCGTTTATTGCCCTTGGCTTACCACTCCTTCGTCCAGCACGGTTCCCACAGCTACACTCTGGCCGAGGTCAGCGTAGAACATTCCTGTTCCCCTATGTCTTTGGCTCTTCTTGTTTGTCATGATGTAAAAATTACAGTAAAGAAACTTGTGTGTCCATCTCTTTGTTGTTGTTGCTGTTATGGGGACTCAGCCACGAACCTAAAATGGGAATATTTAAATAATTTAAAATAAAAAAAAATATTTCGTTTCCCTCTTAATATCAAAAGACAGCAAAAATAAATACATTGGACTTCATTAAAACTAAAAGCCCTTGTATTTCAGAGACACCTTCAATAAGATTAAAAAGCTTGGAGTTTGGTTGAAAGTATTTATAATCATATATTTTATGATAGATTTACATCTGAGACACTTAAAAACAAAAGCAACACTCCCCCCCCCCAGTGCTAGTAATTGAACTAAGACTTCACACATGTCTAACTAAAGCTAGACAAGCACTCTACCATGGAGCTACCTCCCCAGCCCCTAAAAACTCTTAACATCCAACAACAAGCAAGCCAATTAAAATTCTAAAAGGCAAATGATTTGAGTAGACATTTTCATGTGGTCCATTCATATAAAAAGTCACTGGAGAAACACAGATCAAAATCACAATGAACTAAGACTTCACACCCACCAGGAGCAGTCCAATCAAAAAGTCAGATAACGACATGCATTAGTGAAGAGATAGAAACTGTGAAACATCCCCTCTACTTTGGGAAAATGACTTGACAAATCCTGCAAAGATTCAAGATGGACGTGTCAGTTCTGTGATTCAGTAGACCCATTCTTAGATCTCTACCTCAGGGAGTATTAAAATCGCTCACACCAAACACCGTACATCAATGTTCACAGCAGCCTTATTTACAATGGGAGAACGGCAGACATGGTCCAGATGTCCATCAGCTAATGAATGGATCAACCAAATATGATAGACCCATAGAGTGAACATGCTTCACCATGGAAATATAGGGGTTCTGATACATGCTACATCGTGAATGGTCCTTGAAAACATTGTACAGAGTGAAAGAAGTCGGTTACAAAAAAGCCACCTCATAAACATGACTCCATTTGTGTGAAAACCCGGGGGGGGGGGGGGGGGGGGGGGGGGGGGGGGGGGGAGCCACTGCTAAGGGGCTTCTTCAGGAGGTGATGCCAATATTCTTGAGTTAAGTACTGGGGATCAGTACAAAGTTTAAGAGTACACACACACACACACAGAGAGACAGAGAGACAGAGACAGAGACAGAGAGACAGAGAGAGACAGAGAGAGAGAAAAAGAGAGACAGAGGCAGAGACAGAGAGACAGAGTTGGAGAGGTTAGGAGTGGAATTCCAGGCAGTGGGCAGTAGAAACGGTCTGTGCAAACGCCCTGTGACCTAAGAGCATTGTGCTTGTTGGGAAAGCACAAATCTGAGAGATGATGTCTCTGACCTAGGCAGGGGAATCCCAGAGGAAGCCAGGTTCTCGGATAGGGAGTGGAGGAGGGGTGCAGAAATAATACCCCCCCCCCGTGGGGCATCTGCCATGACCAAAGACCCCTGCTTCCTTTTCAGTTGGCCTGACTGTCCCCTAAGGACTCAGGGTCCCCACAGTGTTCCTGCCCTTTCACCCTGCCTCCTCCATTCACGCTGTCAAGTTCTGTGTGTCGTGTGCGTGTGTCCCCCCCCCCCCCCCATCATCTGTGGTCCCCTCTGGCCTTGGTGACAGTGACAGGAAGGACAGGCCAGGGAGGCAAGAGCCTTCATCACAGTTTATGGAGTTCTTGGAAAGCTGTTACTGAGTTGCCTGTGAGATCTGAAGTCAGTCATTTCACAGAGTAGACTGAGGTAAAGGTGCTATGCGCCACCAGGGGCAGATCCCAAAATTAAGAAGACTCTAATTAAGGGTCTGCTGCTTACTTCCACTGAGCCCCTCTGCCCTGGAGAACCCCCTTGTTAGCTTATTACAAGTTCATAGAAACGAAGTCCACAATGTAGGAGAAGAGAACTATTTCTGTTTCCCCAAAGGTATCAGTGGGATGGAAAGTGGGGCAACTGGGAGGTCCCCAAGACCCATACCAGCCTAAGGATTTGGTTCCACCCAATCCAGCCTCTCTCTAGCAGCTGCCCTTGCAGGACTAGCACACGCTGCCTCTCCCTCGGCTGCACTGTGCTCAAAGGACTGGCCTCAGGCCACAGGAGGCATTGTATACACTGCATTGAGGGTCCGGGAAAAGTTGGAAACAGAGCAGGAGGGCTTGTTTAGATGAGAAACTGGTGAAGGACCCAAGTCTGTTTGCCCCATCAAGCTGGCCAGGCTGGGCCCACCTTCCTGCCCCACAGATGGGGAAGGCTCCTACCCATTGTTCTCCAGGATGCTTTGACAGAGAGGGAAGAGAATGTGGGGCCTAGAGACAGGAAGGTTCAGCTTCCGGGCACCAAGGTCTGCCAGACTCAGGCCTGCCCTCCAGACAGGAAGGCTGGTCCTTGGTCCCGTGCAGTCCTGCCCAGCTGCTGGGCCACCCTAAGCAAGGCCTCACCCTTTCTGGGCCCTTGTATGAGATGGGGTACAGGAGGATTTGTAAGTGAGCTGACACGGGCAGAAAATTCCAGAATGTGGAGGAGGGAGATGCACAAGGTTTAGACCTCCCTGGGCCCAGCTATACCACTCAGTGCATGATTGCCCTCCAAATACCACACACAGGACACATCCACAGGAATGCCTTGCACACACCACGCTCCGTCTCACACACTCACATCATCAGACAAATACCGCGCACACAATAGCATCGCCTACGTACTCACGGTTGCCCATTAACCTCTCTGCTGTTTCATTGTCAATGCTTACTGAATAACTACTGTAGACTTTGCATAAATCTCTATAACTCCTCCCAACATCCTTTGAGAAAGGCACACAATCACCCACATCGTACAGAAAGGAAACTAAGGCAACAAAAGCTATGTGGCCGGTCTGGAATCAGCTAGACGAAGCTAAGTGGAAGATACGGACAATCCCAACCGGCTCTCGTCAAGCTCCACGCTGAGCCCTTTCAGCCTGGCTGTTCCAGCATCAAGGTCCTTGGTCCTCTAGTGGTACTTCCCCAACAACATTGATAGGATGTCTGAGAGAAAGCAAGCAAGACAGCTGGGAAAGTGCTCTAGGCGGAGTTAGGAAGTTAGTCCCCTCCGCCCCAGGAGCATGTTCTCACCATCAGGAATGCAGTCCCCATCTGCTCCTTCCTGGCCTAGGACCGGCTGCCCAGCACCCCTCTTCCTCCTCAGGGTCCTGTGGCTGCAGCCATAACTGCCACAGCATCTGGACTCTCCTGTCACCGTGTTTCAGATGCTCCCATCCCCCACCCCACTCCAACACACACACACACACACACACACACACACACACACACACACACACAAGATCACCCCATGGGGAGCTTACACCTAGATAGAGCAATCTTCCTAAAACAGAACCTCTTAAGTTTGGCCCACATTTCAAAGCAGCTTGGGGGACAGCAGCCCACCTCTCTGACAATGCCCAGCATGAAGGCTTCCCTGTCACCAGCCTGGGTCCCTTCCATATGACTCATGCTCATCTGGGTATCTCCCACTAGACGGTGAGCTTCCCCACGCCTGGCACAGAGCTAGGAAAAGCTTGGGCATCATTGGGTGGGTTTGTTTGTTTTTAATGAGACGAAAACACCGACAAACAGTGACAGGGTCCTGGAAGTCTCGTGACACTTCACAGGGAACACTGACCTCCAAACAATGAAAGTTGGGATCCTGGCTCTGCTACTCAAGCGGAGACCTTGGGCAAGTCAATCCACCTCTCTGAACTCCACCTCCCCCATCATCGGGAATGTGGGTGGCATTTACACCTCAGGAATGTTGTGAGGACTCCTGGGAAAGAGTCGGTTAGCGACTTTTCTCACCACCGTGCTACAACTCATGGCAAAGGCAGCTTAGGGAAGGAAGGGTTTGTTGGGCTCAAGGTTTGAGGGGCTGCGGTCTGTGGTGGTGGAGAAGGCATGTCAGCTGGAGCATAGGCAGCTGATCACATCATGTCGAGACAGGAAGCAGAGAGAGATGCATGCTGGTGCTTAGCTGGCTTCCTCCTTTTCCCCTTTTTATTCAGTCCGCAGTCTGGTGCTGCCCATCTTCAAGGTGGGTCTTTCTCCTCAGTGAAACCTCTCTGGAAACCCTCTCACAGTCACATCCAGGGGTGTGTTTCCTAGGTGATTCAAACGAAGTCGAGTTGCCAACGAAGAGTAACCTTATGGAACGCTGAAGGCAGGCTTGGCAACTGAACAGACAGAGCAACTGGAGTGTGGCAGGAGTTGGGGGTGGGGGAGGGGAGGGATCTGGCAGACTGGGTGAAAGGTGGTGCATTCGAGCTGGGCACTGAAGGGTTGGGAGGGCCTGGGGCTGGCACAGTGAGGAAGGAAGAACATCCTAGAAGAGAAGGACAGCCTGGGCGAAGGCTCAGAGGCAGGAAGCAGGAGTGGCTGGCCTGGGCTGATCTACAGTGTTTGGCAAGGCCGAGCAAGACATACAGAAAGCAGCTCAGTTGGAGCTAGGCACAGTTACATGGGCGCAGTCGCTCAGTGTTGTAAAAAGGTTAGCTCCACCCTCTGCTCTCACAGCCATCATATCAGAGATAGGATATAAATCCTAGGACCAGGATGGCACACAGTGGGACTCACAGGAGGAGCCTCAGAGCTGCCTCTGGTATCAAGAGCATCTATAAGAAGAAAAGGAGAAAAAAATAGGAAATTTTTTTTCAGCAACCAAATCTGACTGCAGATGGACTATAGGGTAGTTTGGTGCCACACGACTTATCTAAATAGGATCCACTCCCTGTTCCTCAGATGACACTTGGCTCAGGTCAAAGTATCAGGTAGTCAGCCCACACTGGCAAAAATGAGACAAAACCAAAAGGAATCGAGAGCCAGGAATGACCAGTGCAAACCTGTGAGCTCAGTATTCGAGGGAGGGGCTGAGGCGGGAAAATCAGTTTCTGCCCAGCCTGGGCTACAGGGCAAGACCCTGTCTGAAAAAAAAAAAAAAAAGGAAGGAAGGAAGGAAGGAAGGAAGGAAGGAAGGAAGGAAGGAAGAAGGGGGAAGAAAAGAAAAAGAAAACCAAGAAGGAAAGAACTCACAGTAATGTTGGCCATAGCAAGACACAGCTGATCTCAACTCCCAGCAAGGCAGCCCTGGAAGGGATGGAGGGGTACTGTGAGCCCTCTATTGAGCGCACATAGGCAGAGTGGAGCATGGGACAGGTTCCTGGGGAAGCTGTGGGACATGTAGTCACTGGGGAAGCTGTAGATCCGCCCTCAGTGCCCCGACAATGGTTCTGACACATGCATAGCTCCAAGTCCCCAATTAGGGAGAACCCCATCTATGCTCCAAGTCCCCAATTAGGGAGAACCCCATCTATGCTCCAAGTCCCCAATTAGGGAGAACCCCATCTATGCTCCCCATCGGGACAAGCAGAGCTGTGAGACACATGTGGGTAGCAGAAGAAAGATGAGCTGGTGAGTGAGATCATGAATCCTAAAACTGCTGCAGAGGAGGTAAAATCAGGGAGATCAAGGGGCTTTGCAAACAGAAGAGAAAGGAACGCAGGAGATGGAAGAGCATGGGCAGACCCCAGAAGGTGGAGGTCACATGGCTTTACAACAACCACCTGTGATGAAGCCAAAGGCATCACCTCCTGCCCTAAAGTTCAATGCTCAGGACTGTGGGGAATTTTTATTGACAGAAAACTAGAAATTTTTATAGACAGAAAAACCCGGAAGAGTTCTGTTGACACAGTGTCGCAAGGCAGGAAAGCCTGCTGGGTAAAGAGTTTCCCTGTGGAGATGAAGGCCTGTTTCAGAATTGGCATTGCACCAACAACAAGCTCTCTGACCTCAGATAGCCCTTAACTCCCAGACTCAGTTTCCCCATCTGTGTAGAAAGACTAATAACAACTAACCCCCGGGCTTGTCCTGGGAACTAAATCAAGAGCTCTGGGCGGCAGCGGCATTCAGGGAGGCTGTGGTCATCGGACGTGTGGATGTGCGTGCTCAGTCACAAGCCCCAGGGGCTGCCAGCCTGTAAGTATCTCCAGACATTGTCTCCACCCACCTCAGGTGAGGCCAAGGACTCTGCATTTCCAATCCCTTGTTATGGATCCTGCCTGGCTCCTGGGACAGCTCCCCTGTCAGCAGACTGCCCTCTCTACTCTTACGTGACCATCTGTCTTCACATGGCTTCAGAACACAAATATTCCATCCAAGTTTAGACTCCATCTCCGTGCCTCTGGTCCAGTTCAATTCTCTGGGAACCTGGAGGGGATGATTGGCTACACTGACTTTGCCTCCTTGTCCCCCTCCCCCACCCTGACTATCCCCTCCAATCAGTTTTGTTTAACCTGCTATGATCAAGTCTATGACCTCATTTTTCAAGCCCTATGTCTAGAGCTCTCCTAGCCACACCCTTACCAAGGGTGACTTCGCTGCCGCCTTACTGACCTCACTAGCTCCCATAGCCCCTTTATTACAGAACTGTCCTGTAATGGACCCACAAACTTCAGAGGATGAGCCCTCCCTCCCCACAAGCTGGTCTACTCCCATGGACCAATTTGGCTTCTCTTTGGATGTCACCTGTCTCCACTTACCAACCCCAGGCCTCTACTTGGTGTCTAATGGGAGTCTCCAAAACCACCTACCCCAAACAGAAAATCTTCTCCTCTATGCTTTCTCCATCCAGTCACAGATGCCTGACCAAGGCCTGCTCTCCTATAGTTCCCCTTTGCCTCACTAAATAACAGGTCAAGTTGGTGACTTCCCACCCAGGAAGAAACCTGGGCAACTTGCCAAAGGGTACATTCTTGGGGCCTGCCTTATAAGATTGCAAGTCAGTTAGTCTGGGCCAGTACCCTGAAAATTTTACTAGCCCACTACAGAATGAATGAACAGAATCTTGACCTCATCTCCCCAACTTCTTGGTTCTGAGGGACTCTGGTCTACCTTCTGCTTCACTGTCTTCTAAGTTCCTCTTTTGCTGACTCAGGCCCATAGGTGTACCCATTTTACAGATGAGTAAACCGAGGTACAGAGCTGTGACTGGCCCGCAGTCACATCAGAAGTAAAGCTACATCTCTTTGACTTCACCCAATATCCATAAAGTGAGATGGTGCCCACCAATTGACTCAGGCTGGTGCCTTGGAACTGAAATCCACACCACCCTGCCCAGAAGAAGCCAACGGGCACTCCAGTGCTGAAAGTGATCATCTGCCACATTTCTAAGCCACCCCAACCCTGAGGCCACCACTACCCCCTTTTCATCACATCATACCATGGAGTCACTGTGGAAAGCCATCTCTGTGGAGAGGCTGAGGCTGGATTTCTGTCTTGGTTACTCCGGTCCAGCTGGGAGTACCTCAGACCCACTAAGCTTCAGCTTTCTGGACTGTTAAGTGGGGGATATGACACCTGCCTTCAGGGTATGGTTGAAGGTGCTGATAAAAGTCCAGGGCTCCACAGCTGGTGCTAGCCTCAGCCCCAGGGGCGAGACCTGGAATTGAGGTATGAGTTGAATACCTGCGGGTCCAAGGCCTCCACAGGGCCAGGCTGACCAGGCTGAGGCCGCCCACCATAGGGCTTGCCGATCTGCAGGCAGCTCACAAAGGAACAATAACAGGAAACCATCCTGAGGGGAAGTGGGCCAGGGCCAGTTGGAAAACCTGCCTCCCTCCCAGGCTGGGTGTGGCTCCCCTCTCCCCTCCTGAGACAGTCAGCGGAGCTCTACACAAAGCTCAGCCCTGGACAGTCTGAGGAGAGGAGAGTCTTCAGCTCACAGACACGGTAAGTGAGACTCCCAAACCTCCCTCTTTTCCTGTCCCATTGAGCCCGAACTAGGAGGGTCCTGGCTTGTTCATATGGAGGATGGGCACTGTAGGACTCCTTGGGGACAACAGCCTCTCCAGGGTCTGAGTCTCCTCTGGGGCCAGAGTAGGGCTAAGGAATGTATATCTCTTAGTGTGCAAGGACGCACATGTATCTCAGAGCCAATGTGGGAGAAAGACTCGGAAGTCTTACTAGCAGCCTGTCTCACTCATGAGACTCCAGTGACCTGAAGTTTCTATGGATAATAGGTTCAAAGAGGACAGGATTCCCAGGGTCACCCAGCATGCTAGGGCAGAAGACGGGCCTGGGCCTTGGATTTGAGTGGGATCTGCTTTGTGTGGAATGGGCAAACAATAGCTCTGCGCTTCCCTGTCTAGCAGGAGTAGCTCTGTCTTCTGCCCAAAGAACAGAGCTGAAGGGGGAGATTTATCAAGGTCTGACTTACCCTCCGTCGTCCCTACCCACAACTCCTCAAGGGACTGGGGTAGGATTTAGAGGGCTGAAAGGGGTACTCATTCCCTCTGTCAGTGTCTCCCACTTTCTTTTCTTTCCTTCTCTTTTTTTGGGGGGGGGGGGGGCGGCGGGGGGGGGTTGGTTTTTCATGACAGGGTTTCTCTGTGTAGCTTTGGAGCCCGTTCTGGAACTCACTCTGTAGACCAGGCTGGCCTTGAACTCACAGAGATCCGCCTGCCTCTGCCTCCTGAGTGCTGGGATTAAAGGCGTGCACCACCACCGCCCGGCATGTTTCCCACTTTCAGGATGGACATTCTGAGGCTCAGCTCTGGACACTTGGGGCCCTGTTTGTTAAATCTCTTCCCTCATCTCACCCCGACTCACGGGTCAATTTGTGCTTTGGCAGCTGCAAGCAGGAAAGCAGCCTGCCATTTCTCCCCCAATACCAGATACTCAGGGCCTAGAGCTCAAGAACTCCTGTGGCTGTGCAGCTCAGCAACGTCTCTGGAAAGCCCTGGAGACAAGGACCTCTGAGCCAAAAGCCCGGCTTAGAGACGGTGACCCTCAGCACCGATCTTAGCCTACTCACTTCCATGTGGCCTTGGGATGATTACCTAAGGTCTCCAAACCTTCATTAGGAGAGGCCATTTTTGGGTGCAATTCTATTCACAATCTGTGGTGAGCAGTGGAGACAGTACATGTAGAAAGAATACTCCAAAACAATGGCTACTGGCTTTGCTATCCAGTCCCAAGGAGGTAGATAGAGTCTCTCTGTACTCAGAGAAAGCAACTGAGATTTGGAGACGAGTCAGGATGAAGATTTGAACCTAGAGCTCGCCCTCCACAGCACGGGCTCATTCTGGTACCTGTGGTTACCCAGGGTCTCTGGCTTCTAGAACATAAAGTGGGGGAAACATCTTCACAGTCCTTACACGTGATTTACACCCTTGGCTCTTGAAATGGCTCATAGCGAGAGGCAGATAGCCAGGGAATCATGGATGGATTTACCCACTGCCCCAGAGCAGTAGGTGGCTGTGAATACAATAAAGATTTGGAATCCCAAAGCACAGGCACAAGCCCCCTCCTCACCTCCTGTCAGGGGGCAGTACCTAGCATATGAAAGGAAAAGCTGAAGTGAGAGGCCATATATTCAGTTGCCCAAGCTGCAAGCTCCTTTGGGCATCTGTGCTTGTTACCTACCCCTGGATGAATGAGATAGGCAGGCAAGGCTCCAAGAACAGGTGGTGGGGACACATGGAAAGCTTGGAGGATCTGGGAGGCTGGTGGGAGGCTAGGTTCTTCAGAGCATGGCACGGAGGAGGCTGAGTAGTAGGAAGGTTTGTGACAGCCCAGAACAATTAGCTGTCCTCAGGTGGGCAAGGGAGTCACAAAACTCTCCTGCATCTCTGGCCTGAGCCCAGCCATCTATGGACTGGAAAGTACCGAGCGACCCCAAGGGGCCCAGGGGCGGCTGAGCCTCAGGGGAGCCCTGCTAATTCTGACTTTCAGAGCTAGGAGCTGAGAGAAGTTCCCATACCTTGAAGGGGTTAAGCTGTCCACCCTGTAGCCTCAGCCCAGCCATTGTGCAGCCAAACAAGGGCCGGACATGGGGCAGGAAGCCAGAAGGGCCACACTTATTTTCTCTCAGAGTTAGATGACTCACAATTGCACAGCTACCTCAGAGATGGCAGACACAGCCATCATCCCCACAAAAACTCAAGCCCCTGGCCGAGTGGACCATTTCCGGTTGCTTTTATCACCTCTTGGGCACCCCTCAGTTGACATGAATAATTCCCATGTGGCTGATGGGACCTCTGAGGTCCAGAGAGGCTAAGCAGACATTCTGAGGTCACAGAGTAGTATAAAGTGGACAGGGATAGGAGTGAGACCAGGTCTTCTGACCCCATAGCCATACTCCATATTGGAGTTTAGAAAAGAGACAATCAGCTGACTTAGACCACAGTAGCCTGCATAAGGACAAGCCAGGATCCTAGAGGCTCTGGGGACTGCCCTTACAGACTGGTTCTACCGCTATTGGAGAAATACAAAAAGCCCATCATAACTCTGGTCTAAGTTGGCATTGAGGGGAGAATTTACAGAGAACTTCTTGAAGAAGAGTAGGAACTTGGAATTCTGGGAAGACTACCACAGCTCCCACAAACTCAGCCTCAGTCTCCCATCTCTCTGTGGCAGAGGATGGTCCTTAAATCCACTCAGGGACACCCCCCGCCACACACACACACACACACACACACACACACACACACACCTGGCAGATACACAGGCAGGCAGGGACAAATGGGGCTCGGGGTGGACAGATAATGGTGAATAACATTATTTCCTGAGGAGAACAGGGGACCAGGAGATGAGCCTAAGGCAAGACCAGGAAATGAGGTCAGATGTGAGGCAGCCAGGGGAAGGTACAGCTCTAGACTGGAGAGGACAGGTAGGCGGAAGTCAAGCAAGACACCTGACCACTTGTGTTGGGCTTTGCCTCTTCTCATCCCCCTGTCCAGGAATTCAGCTTTTGTTGCCTTCACTAGAGATACAGAAGCTGAAGCCCAGATACAGCAAAACCTAGAGCCAAGACCACAAAACCCAGGAGTAAAAGGAAAGGTCCAAACAGACAAACATAAGGACCTTGTTCTGACTCCCCGCCATTGCCCCACAGCCCCAGCTCAGAGTCGGGAAGCTCAGAGGAGGTTGAAAGGCTCCCTAGGTTGGGAGTCCTCTGCCTGATGCTTGAGCCTGTCCACAGGAGACAGGGAGACATCACTGTGATTGCCTAGTGATGTCTGCCATGGGTGTGGGAAGAGATGAGTAGCAGCAGCCTATGAGATCTAGTGTGGCTGCCGTGCCTTAAGAGGCTCACTGCTCAGGGGTATGTGCATCCTCTCTGGGGACCTGTATGAAAGATGATCTCATTGTCCCGAAGAATCAAATCTAGATGGGATCTAGCAATGTGATGGCTGTTAGAGGGCCCATTTGGGAACAAGCTAGAGCTTTTCTCAGTTAAACCACAGATGGTGTTTGCTCTGACCACCCCCGGTGCTGTCTGCAAATATGCGTGTTGGTTTTTAAATCGTGTGAGTGAAGGGAGAACGGAAAGCAGTTTCAGAATGGGAGACTGAGTCACGGGAGGGGGGTGCGGATTCCACACCCTCAGGTTCCAGACCT